>SNQJ01S0014988.1:225239-302863 GCA_010110895.2 Picea sitchensis | reverse complement strand
GCCCCTTCTTCCCACAAGACAAGATGTAACCCTGAAAGGTCATCCTAATGGCCAGACTAGGGGAAATGGGATGGATGAGCGGGGTATAAGATGTAAAAGTGATAAGATGGTGGGAGCAGATGATGTCTCTGCAAACCCCCCTTGGTGGCTAACCAAAACCCATGAATATCAGCTTGCTAGGCCACCCAATCGATTACCCCATCAATGGTCAAGTGGATTAGTCTAAGATCCAAGCAGTCGTCAGAAATGAAAGGAACCTAATGTATATATAAGAAGGTTATAACAATCAAATATGACACATACCATGATACCTTGGACCAATTACCTCATGGAGCAAGAGTCCTCTCCGATGCAAGCCCAGGCCAGTGGTGATGGATGCTGCTACTGCTGACAGGACAAGTCTGGTTGAGAAGAAGAAAGATGGGCCCTACAGGGCCATGCTCAAGTCAATCTCGCTCTCGGTACTCCATGTCTAGGACCATGTGGGCCTCGAGACATGATCTCCTAGTTATCCCTAGATAACGGGGATAAAAGTCCCTAAAGTAGCACTCGACTAATAAGGGCAAGCTAGGGCATCATTGATTTATTGCATTGGTTCTTATGGATAAATGTGTATGTTTTTTTGCAAATTGTTGGAGGTATCAACAGTAAATAAAAAAAAAAAAATATCAATCTTTGATTGTAAATAAGGGCTGATCTCACTTACTTAGTCAATGGTAGTCAATTTAATAAAGAAGATAAAACCATAATATGAAGGAAGTATGCAGATGTCCAATCTATTACATTCACACAGGAAGATTTCTGATCCCAAATGCCATTCAGAAACAGAAAACAAAGTACTCAAAAACAAGTCTGGAAATGTGAAAGCAAACAGTGAAATCTTCACTGCCTTATCAACATATCAAGATAATTTCAATGCATTTCATAGAAAACATGTTTTACAAGTAAGAAAAGAAAGAAAAAGATAAGAGGAGAAAATCTTCTCATCAAAGGGTTGTAGCATTGAGTGTGAACTAAAATAGTCACTGTTTTACAACCAAAAAAGAGAATCCCAGTCCAGCATCTCTGGTCCTCCTCCTCTTTAACCTCTCGGGTCTCCTATCCTTATATAATAAAACTATCCTCCCTCTATTCTAAAAAAAAACTGAAAATCAAATTAACACCCTGATCTTCGAATTAATGGAAAGTTGCTAGAATTTGGCTGAAAGAAATTCTGGGAATTTTCTTTGAATATGGTAATGATCTTCATCTGTTGACTAAATGCCACATGTTCTTGACTGCCTCATTTCTTTCCATCTATTCCTCAACTGTTGCCTCAAATCCTGGAAAACATATCCTATTCATAAAAGAAGTTGCAATAGGTGTCTTTGACGTTGGATGCAACTAAAGTCAAAACTGTTGAATTTAGAATCAAATCTCCTTCATTGCTTCCCTTAAATCTGGATCAGATTCTTTTTGTTGATACTGTGATTAGAATACGAGATTCTTTTCCCTCTAGTTATTACTTGTCATAGATGGATTCGAGCTGCTTAAAATAATGATATATCTTCCAACTAAGCGATAAAGAAAAATCTGTTAAAAACAATAATCTTCAGAGTCGGCAATTTTAATGATTGATCCAGTTAGTTTTTTTTGTATTCTTGAATGAAACGCCTTGATTTGGTGGAACATCATGCCCAAAAATGAGAGTACTGTCTGAGATGCTTGCTGTAGACAAATAATGTGTATGAAGTATTATGCATTAAACTGGGTGGCATGGAAGCTAATGAAATATGTAGCAAGGCCTTATGAAGCCACTCGAACCAGTTGTATATGGCCACGACCTAGGGTTTGCACCGATATTTTAAATACCAATGAAGTTAAGATGAGGTTCAACTGAAAGCTCTATTGCAATGGATCTTTCGATGATATCTCTGGTCTTCCTTTGCTACTAGATGAATCATGATGGTTGATAAAAGAACAAGCAAGTTCACTACACTCTTTCTTGGACACATTTTCGAAGTAAAATCTGGAAGAATGTAAGAGGGAATAATCTCTGCTAAATTCCTCTGGCCACAGGAGCTTTTTCTTCACCCGATTTGTTCAATAAACCCTCCAAATGAAACATTCCACCTCCCTGGGATGAGATGTTGAAAAACCCAAGTATTTGTTCTGTCAAACATATGTATTCGTAGATTTTTGACATCTGGGCGACGATTGGAGACCTGACATTGTCAACACCTTTGATACAAGTGGCATAAATATTGTGCTTGATAGGTGAAATGAAGAAATGGACTCAGGATGGGGCCTTCTATGTGTTTTTATTCATTTATTAGTGGCAATATCCCTCATTCCCAAAAAGACAAATAAAATAGTGCTTGGGCGCTAGTTTTGAGAGCTCCTTTGTGGTTTGGTGCTTCGGCGCTAGGCTAGGTCTTGAATTATGTGTTGACTTGTGGCTGACCCTTGTTTTGTATGATTGCAGATGCGTGGCTTCGAGGAATGGATATTGTCCTTCTGGCACAACCAATTTGATAAAATACAACAAATTTTCATAAGGCCGAGAGCTAAATAAAAGACCCAAAGTTGGTTAAAAGAAACCTTAAACTGAAATTGACTTAATAAAACCAACCTCATTTCAATCAATGATCCATGTTCACTGCTTTTTTATGCCAACAAGAAAATTTCCACAATAAAACATAAGCCATCTAGATATGGCCTGAAGAAATTAAGGAAATTTCGAGAAGTGAGATGAAGTTTTATGATGGCGTTGCGAGAATATCATTGTTCCAGTAGCGTGTCCGTTGTAACCAAAAGTCCAAAAATTAATACTGTAAACTGAGTACTAACATTGGCTCCTTCTAGGGATGATGTTATCCCTATGGGACATCAAGGACTTGCAGACCAACATGCCTTCTCATCTGTGCAATCCTGACCCTGCAAATCTTCTGCTCTGCAGATATCCACAACCTTTGTGTTGTACCTAGTCTATTGGGTTATGGGGTCAGCCAATATCATTCAAATCTGGCCCAAACTTCTACAACTCTGCCTCTCATTTGAAGCCAAAACCACCCCTGTCAATAGTTCTTTATATGCATTGGGAATGGAGTCTTTATTTCAAAACTGAAAACAAATTTTCTGTTGCAAACCAATAGGCTGAAAAGAATCTCATACTTGATGGAAAGCTTATTATTCTATCTATTCCTACTTCTAACCAATAAAAATTGGCTCATCATGTGACATCATTCTTCCAATGAAGCCATGACATCATCAAACCATTTACTAAATCTCTTTCAACACATATAGAAATCAGAGAAGAATTCATATTTTGCAGCAAAATTTCAATTTGCAACATATACTTACAATCATCATCTGCTTTAATTCCAAAAATAGCAAGACTGAAATCTTCTGAGAAATATGATTCCATATAAATGGCTACCGGATCATAGAAGAAAGAAATAGATGAACAAACGAACATGTTTACCTCTTCTTGCAACTCAAACTTTTCTTCCCCTTCTGATAAATGGCTGCCATAAACTGGTTCTGACTGTACATGACAAATGGACAGAATGTTCTCATAAACCTGTTGATCAGATCTAACATTTCCATCTATTGCCTCATAAATCTGTTCTTGATGAGAAGTTTCTTGATTTTCCTCTTCAATCACATGTGACAACATATCGTAGAAATCTTCTTGAAGGAGTTGAGGAAAAACCTCTTCTTCAATTATTGCTTTATCCGGATCTAAGACAACAAGTGCATTAGAAACAAAAACTAATGCATCTTCAACTATGCAGTCATCTTTCCTTTTATCAATTAGATCTATAAAATCTTCCTCAACAACATGATTTTCATCCTTGCAATCAGAAGAAACATTTTCTTTCTGCTGAATATGCTTATCAAATTCATCACAACAATTTTCAAAGAGAGTTTCAATTGAAAAAACATCTTTACAAAATATATTGAAAGCAATATGAAAACTTGCCAATGAGTTAATACTTGAAGCTGGAAGTGATCTGCACCAATAGAGGGCTACTCCCTTCAACGAGTATTTGAAAAGCTTGATCTTGACATCCTCATGCACAATCCGACGTTCATGAATAAACTCATGAAAATATAACAAATGCTCAGCCGAAACCTCCCAATCTTCGCCGTTAAACATAGGAATGATACCTTCCCATTTACCTCTACTAAGAATTGGGTTTGGAAAACCAATGACATCTGAAAAATCACAAAAGGAAAACCTTTGAGCCAGAATGGCTTCCATGCTTGGATCCAGTGGAGTCGGCTATTAATCTTTAGACAATGGAGTCAGCATGGTGAATGATCTGCAGTCATGTATATGTCTCCTTCTTGTTCACCATCAGGAAGTGGATCTGATCGTTGTCATTCTCCCAGGGAAGATATCTTCATTTCCTCGTCCCCAGAAATGGCGCCAAAAATGTTAGTCCCTAAAGTTGCACTCGACTACTAAGGAAACGCTAGGGCATCATTGATTTATTGCATTGGTTCTTATGGATAAATGTGTATGATTTTTTGCAAAGTGTTGGAGGTATCGACAGTAAATAAAAAAAAAGAATATCAATCTTTGATTGAAAATAAGGGTTGATCTCACTTACTTAGTCAATGGTAGTCAATTTAATAAAGCAAATAAAACCATAAGATGAAGGAAGTATGAAAATGTCCAATCTGTTACACTCACACAGGAAGATTTCTAATCCCAAATGTCATTCAGAAACAAAAAACAAAGTACTTAAAAACAAGTCTGGAAATGTGAAAGCAAACAGTGAAATATTCACTGCCTTATCAACACATCAAGATAATGTCAATGCATTGCAGAGAAAACATGTTTTACAAGTAAGAAAAGAAAGAAAAAGATAAGAGGAGAAAATTTGCTCAACAAAGGGTTGTAGCATTGAGTGTGAAATAAAATTGTCATTTCTTTACAATCAGAAAAGAGAATCCTAGTCCAGCATCCCTGGTCCTCCTCCTCTTTACCTTCTCAGGTCTCCTATCCTTATATAATAAAACCATCCTCCCTCTATTCTAAAAAAATCTGAAAATCAAATTAATGCCCTGATCTTCGAATTAATGGAAAGTTGCTAGAATTTGGCTAAAAGAAATTCTGGGAATTTTCTTTGAAACTGGTAATGATCTTCATCTGTTGACTAAATGCCACATGTTCTTGAATGCCTGATTTCTTTTCATCTATTCCTCAATTGTTGCCTCAAATCCTGGAAAATAGATCCTATTCATAAAAGTAGCTGCAATAGGTGTCTCTGACGTTGGATGTGGCTAAAGTCAAAACTGTTGAATTTAGAATCAAATCTTCTTCATTGCTGCCCTTAAATTTGGATCAGATTCTTTTTGTTGATACTATGACTAGAATACGAGATACTTTGCCCTCTAGTTATTACTTGTATTATATGGATTCAAGCTACTCAAAATAATGATATATCTTCCAACTAAGCGATAAAGAAAAATCTGTTAAAAGCAATAATCTTCAGAGTCGGCAATTTTAATGATTGATCCAGTTAGTTATTTTTGTATTCTCAAATGAAATGCCTTGATTTAGTGGAACATCATGCCTAGAAATGAGAGTATTGTCTAAGATGCTTGGTGTAGCCAAATAATGCGTATGAATTATTGCGCATTAAACTGGGTGGCATGGAAGCTAATGAAATATGTAGCAAGGCCTTATGAAGCCCCTCGAACCAGTTGTATATGGCCATGATCTAGGGTTTGCACCGATATTTTAAATACCAATGAAGTTAAGATGAGTTTCAACTAAAAGATCTATTGCAACGGATCTTTCGATGATATCTCTGGTCTTCCTTTGCTGTCGGATGAATCATGATGGTTGATAAAATAACAAGCAAGTTCACTACACTCTTTCTTGGAAACATTTTCGAAGTAAAATCTGGCAGAATGTAAGAGGGAATAATCTCTACTAAATGCCACTGGCCACAGGAGCTTGTTCTTCACCTGATTTGTTCAATAAACCCTCCAAACGAAACATTCCACCTCCCTGGAAGGATATGTTGAAAAACCCGAGTATTTGTTTTGTCAAACATATGTATTCGTAGATTTTTGACATCTGGGCGACGATTGGAGACCTGACATTGTCAACACCTTTAATACAAGTGGCATAAATATTGTGCTTGACAGGTGAAATGAAGAAATGGACTCGGGCTGGGGCGTTCTATGTGTTTTTATTCATTTATTAGTGGCAATATCACTCATTCCCAAAAAGACAAATAAAATAGTGCTTGGGCACTAGTTTTGAGAGCTCGTTTGTGGTTTGGTGCTTCGGCGCTAGGCTTGGTCTTGACTTATGTGTTGAATTGTGGCTGACCCTTGTTTTGTATGATTGCATATGCGTGGCTTCGAGGAATGGATATTGTCCTTTTGGCACAACCAATTTGATAAAATACAACAACTTTTCATAAGGCCGAGAGCTAAATAAAAGACCAAAAGTTGGTTAAAAGAAGCCTTAAACTGAAATTGACTTAATAAAACCAACCTCATTTCAATCAATGATCCATTTTCACTGATTTTTTATGCCAACAAGAACATTTCCACAATAAAACATAAGCCATCTAGATATGGCCTGAAGAAATTAAGGAAATTTCGAGAAGTGAGATGAAGTTTTATGATGGCGTTGCGAGAATATCATTGTTCCAGTAGCGTGTCTGTCGTAACCAAAAGTCCAAAAATTAATACTGTAAACTAAGTACTAACATTGGCTCCTTCTAGGGATGATGTTCTCCCTCTGGGACATCAAGGACTTGCAGACCAACGTTCCTTCTCATCTGTGCAATCCTGACCCTGCAAATCTTCCACTCTGCAGATATCCACAACTTTTGTGTTGTGCCTAGTCTATTGGGTTATGGGGTCAACCAATATCATTCAAAACTAGCCCAAACTTATACAACTCTTCTCCTCGTTTGAAGACAAAACCACCCCTGTCAATAGTGCTTTATATGCATTGGGCATGGAGTCTTTATTTCAAAACTGAAAAACAAATTTTTTGTTGCAAACCAACAGGCTAAAAAGAATCTCATTCTTGATGGCGAGCTTATTATTCTATCTATTCCTACTTCTAACCAAACAAAGTTGGTTCATCATGTGACATCATGCTTCCAATGAAGCCATGACATCATCAAACCATTTACTAAATCTCTTTCAACACATATAGAAATCAGAGAAGAATTCATATTTTGCAGCAGAATTTCAATTTGCAGCATATACTTACAATCATCATCTGCTTTAATTCCAAAAATAGCAAGACTGAAATCTTCTAAGAAATATGATTCCATATAAATGGCTACCGGATCATAGAAGAAAGAAATAAATGAACAAATGAACAGGTTTACCTCTGCTTGCAGCTCAAACTTTGCTTCCCCTTCTGATAAATGGCTGCCATAAATTGGTTCTGACTGTACATGACAAATGGACAGAATGTTCTCATAAACCTGTTGATCAGATCTAACATTTCCATCTACTGCCTCATAAATCTTTTCTTGATGAGAAGTTTCTTGATTTTCCTCTTCAATCACATGTGACAACATATCATAGAAATCTTCTTGAAGGAGTTGAGGAAAAACCCCTTCTTCAATTATTGCTTTATCCGGATCTAAGACAACAAGTGCATTAGAAACAAAAACTAATGCATCTTCAACTATGCAGTCATCTTTCCTTTTATCAATTAGATCTAGAAAATCTTCCTCAACAACATGATTTTCATCCTTGCAATCAGAAGAAACATTTTCTTTCTGCTGAATATGCTTATCAAATTCATCACAATAATTTTCAAAGAGACTTTCAACTGAAAAAACATCTTTACAAAATATATTGAAAGAAATATGAAAACTTGCCAATGAGTTAATACTTGAAGCTGGAAGTGATATGCACCAATCAAGGGCTACTCCCTTCAACGAGTATCTGAAAAGCTTGATCTTGACATCCTCATGCACAATCCGACGTTCATGAATAAACTCATTAAAACATAGAAAATGCTCATCCGGAACCTCCCAATCTTCGCCCTTAAACATAGGAATGATACCTTCCCATTGAGCTCTAATAAGAATTGGGTTTGGAAAACCAATGACATCTGAATAAAATCACAAAAAGAAAACGTTTGAGCCAGAATGGCTTCCATGCTTGGATCTAGTGGAGTCGCCTATTAATCTTTAGACAATGGAGTCACCATGGTGAATGATCTGCAGTCATGTATATGTCTCCTTCCTGTTCACCATCAAGAAGTGGATCTGATCGTTGTCGTTCTCCCAGGGAAGATATCTTCATTGCCTCGTCCCCAGAAATGGCGCCAAAAATGTTAGTCCCTAAAGTTGCACTCGACTGCTAAGGGTAAGCTAGGGCATCATTGATTTATTGTATTGGTTCTTATGGATAATTTCGTATGATTTTTTGCAAAGTGTTGGAGGTATCGACAGTAAATAAATAAAAAAAGAATATCAATCTTTGATTCTAAATAAGGGCTGATCTTAGTTACTTAGTCAATGGTAGTCAATTTAATAAAGCAAATAAAACCATAATATGAAGGAAGTATGAAAATGTCCAATCTGTTACACTCACACGGGAAGATTTCTGATCCCAAATGTCATTCAGAAACAAAAAACAAAGTACTTAGAAACAAGTCTTGAAATGTGAAAGAAAACAGTGAAATATTCATTGCCTTATCAACATATCAAGATAATGTCAATGCATTGCAGAGAAAACATGTTTTACAAGTAAGAAAAGAAAGAAAAAGATAAGAGGAGAAAATCTGCTCATCAAAGGGTTGTAGCATTGAGTGTAAAATAAAATAGTCACTGTTTTACAATAAGAAAAGAGAATCCCAGTCCAACATCCCTGGTCCTCCTCCTCTTTACACTCTCGGGTCTCCTGTCCTTATATAATAAAACCATCCTCCCTCTATTCTAAAAAAAACTAAAAATCAAATTAATGCCCTGATCTTCGAATTAATGGAAAGTTGCTAGAATTTGGCTGAAAGAAATTATGGGAATTTTCTTTGAAACTAGTAATGATCTTCATCTGTTGACTAAATGCCACATGTTCTTGACTGCCTGATTTCTTTCCATCTATTCCTCAATTTTTGCCTCAAATCCTGGAGAACAAATCCTATTCATAAAAGTAGCTGCAATAGGTGTCTCTGACATTGGATGTGGCTAAAGTCAAAACTATTGAATTTAGAATCAAATCTCCTTCATTGCTACCCTTAAATTTGGATCAGATTCTTTTTGTTGATACTGTGACTAGAATACGAGATACTTTTCCCTCTAGTTATTACTTGTATTAGATGGATTCAAGATGCTCAAAATAATGATATATCTTCCAACTAAGCGATAGAGAAAAATATGTTAAAAGCAATAATCTTCAGAGTCGACAATTTTAATGATTGATCCAGTTAGTTCTTTTTGTATTCTCGAATGAAATGCCTTGATTTGGTGGAACATCATGCCTAGAAATGAGAGTATTGTTTGATATGCTTGGTGTAGACAAATAATGTGTATGAAGTATTACCCATTAAACTGGGTGGCATGGAAGCTAATCAAATATGTAACAAGGCCTTATGAAGCCCCTCGAACCAGTTGTATATGGCCACGATCTAGGGTTTGCACTGATATTTTAAATACCAATGAATTTAAGATGAGGTTCAACTGAAAGATATATTTCAATGGATCTTTTGATGATATCTCTGGTCTTCCTTTGCTGCCGGATGAATCATGATGGTTGATAAAAGAACAAGCAAGTTCACTACACTCTTTCTTGGAAACATTTTCGAAGTAACATTTGGCAGAATGTAAGAGGGAATAATCTATACTAAATGCCTCTGGCCACAAGAGCTTGTTCTTCACTTGATTTGTTCAATAAACCCTCCAAACAAAACATTCCACCTCCCTGGGACGAGATGTTGAAAAACCTGAGTATTTTTTCTGTCAAACATATGTATTCGTAGATTTTTGACATCTGGGCGACGGTTGGAGACCTGACATTGTCAACACCTTTGATACAAGTGGCATAAATATTGTGCTTGACAGGTGAAATGAAGAAATGGACTTGGGCTGGGGCGTTCTATGTTTTTTTATTCATTTATTAGTGGCAATATCCCTCATTCCCAAAAAGACAAATAAAATAGTGCTTGGGCGCTAGTTTTGAGAGCTCCTTTGTGGTTTGGTGCTTCGACGCTAGGCTTGGTCTTGACTTATGTGTTGACTTGTGGCTTCCCCTTGTTTTGTATTATTGAAGATGCGTGGCTTCGAGGAATGTATATTGTCCTTCTGGCACAACCAATTTGATAAAATACAACAACTTTTCATAAGGCCAAGAGCTAAATAAAAGACCCAAAGTTGGTTAAAAGAAGCCTTAAACTGAAATTGACTTAATAAAACCAACCGCATTTCAATCAATGATCCATTGTCACTGATTTTTTATGCCAACAAGAACATTGCCACAATAAAATATAAGCCATCTAGATATGAACCGAAGAAATTAAGGAAATTTCGAGAAGTGAGATGATGTTTTATGATGGCGTTGTGAGAATATCATTGTTCCAGTAGCGTGTCTGTCGTAACCAAAAGTCCAAAAATTAATACTGTAAACTAAGTACTAACATTGGCTCCTTCTAAGGATGATTTTCTCCCTGTGGGACATCAAGGACTTGCAGACCAACGTTCCTTCTCATCTGTGCAATCCTGACCCTGCAAATCTTCCACTCTGCAGATATCCACAACTTTTGTGTTGTGCCTAGTCTATTGGGTTATGGGGTTAGCCAATATCATTCAAATATGGCCCAAACTTCTACAACTCTGCTCCTCATTTGAAGCCAAAACCACCCATGTCAATATTTCTTTATATGAATTGGGCATGGAGTCTTTATTTCAAAACTGAAAACAAATTTTATGTTGCAAACCAACAGACTGAAAAGAATCTCATACTTGATGGCGAGCTTATTATTCTATCTATTCCTACTTCTAACCAATAAAAAATGGCTCATCATGTGACATCATGCTTCCAATGAATCCATGACATCATCAAACCAGTTACTAAATCTCTTTCAACACATATAGAAATCAGAGAAGGATTCATATTTTGCAGCAGAATTTCAATTTGCAGCATATACTTACAATCATCATCTGCTTTAATTCCAAAAATAACAAGACTGAAATCTTCTGAGAAATATGATTCCATATAAATGGCTACCAGATCATAGAAGAAATAAATAGATGAACAAACGAACAGCTTTACCTCTGCTTGCAGCTCAAACTTTGCTTCCCCTTCTCATAAATGGCTGCCATAAACTGGTTCTGACTGTACATGACAAATGGACAGAATGTTCTCATAAACCTGTTGATCAGATCTAACATTGCCATATGTTGCCTCATAAATATGTTCTTTATGAGAAGTTTCTTGATTTTCCTCTTCAATCACATGTGACAACATATCATAGAAATCTTCTTGAAGGAGTTGAGGAAAAACCTCTTCTTCAAGTTTTCCTTTATCCGGATCTAAGACAACAAGTGCATTAGAAACAAAAACTAATGCATCTTCAACTATGTAGTCATCTTTCCTTTTATCAATTAGATCTAGAAAATCTTCCTCAACAACATGATTTTCATCCTTGCAATCAAAAGAAACATTTTCTTTCTGCTGAATATGCTTATCAAATTCATCACAACAATTTTCAAAGAGACTTTCAACTGAAAAAACATATTTACAAAATATATTGAAAGCAATATGAAAACTTGCCAATGAGTTAATAGCTGAAGTTGGAAGTGATCTGCACCAATAAAGGGCTACTCCCTTCAATGAGTATCTGAAAAGATTGATCTTGACATCCTCATGCACAATCTGACGTTCATGAATAAACTCATGAAAATATAGCAAATGATCAGTCGAAACCTCCCATTCTCCGCCCTTAAACGTAGGAATGATACCTTCCCATTCAGATCTACTAAGAATTGGGTTTGGAAAACCAATGACATTCTGAAAAATCACAAAAAGAAAACCTTTGAGCCAGAATGGCTTCCATGCTTGGATCCAGTGGATTCGCCTATTAATATTTAGACAATGGAGTTGCCATGGTGAAATATCTGTAGTCATGTATCTGTCTCCTTCCTGTTCACCATCAAGAAGTGGATTTGATCATTTTCGTTCTCCCAGGGAAGATATCTTCATTTCTTCGTCCCCAGCAATGGAACCAAAAATGTTAGTCCCTAAAGTTGCACTCGACTGCTAAGGGAAAGCTAGGGCATCATTGATTTATTGCATTGGTTCTTATGGATAAATGTGTATGATTTTTTTGCAAAGTGTTGGAGTTATCGACAGTAAATAAAAAAAAAAAAATATCAATCTTTGATTGTAAACAAGGGCTGATCTCACTTACTTAGTCAATGGTATTCAATTTAATAAAGAAGATAAAACCATAAGATGAAGGAAGTATACAAATTTCCAATCTGTTACACTCACACAGGAAGATTTCTGATCCCAAATGTCATTCAGAAACAAAAAACAAAGTACTTAAAAACAAGTCTGGAAATGTGAAAGAAAGAAATCTTCACTGCCTTATCAACATATCAAGATAATGTCAATGCATTGCAGAGAAAACATGTTTTACAAGTAAGAAAAGAAAGAAAAAGATAAGAGGAGAAAATCTGCTCATCAAAGGGTTGTAGCATTGAGTGTGAAATAAAATAGTCATTGTTTTACAATCAGAAAAGAGAATCCCAGTCCAACATCCCTAGTCCTCCTCCTCTTTACCCTCTCATGTCTCCTATCCTTATATAATAAAAACATCCTCCCTCTATTCTAAAAAAAACTAAAAATCAAATTAATGCCCTGATCTTCAAATTAATGGAAAGTTGTTATAATTTGGCTGAAAGAAATTTTGGGAATTTTCTTTGAAACTGGTAATGATCTTCATCTGTTGACTAAATGCCTCATGTTCTTGACTGCCTGATTTATTTCCATCTATTCCTCAATTGTTGCCTCAAATCATGGAAAACAGATCCTATTCATAAAAGCAACTGCAATAGGTGTCTCTGACATTGGATGTGGCTAAAGTCAAAACTGTTGAATTTAGAATCAAATCTCCTTCATTGCTGCCCTTAAATTTTGATTAGATTCTTTTTGTTGATACTGTGACTAGACTACGAGATACTTTTCCCTCTAGTTATTACTTGTATTATATGGATTCAAGATACTCAAAATAATGATATATCTTCCAACTAATCGATAAAGAAAAATCTGTTAAAAGCAATAATCTTCAGAGTCGGCAATTTTAATGATTGATCCAGTTAGTTCTTTTTGTATTCCCAAATGAAATGCCTTGATTTGGTGGAACATCATGCCTATAAATGAGAGTACTATCTGAGATGCTTGGTGTATCCAAATAATGTGTATGAAGTATTATGCATTAAACTGGGTGGCATGGAAGCTAATGATATATGTAGCAAGGCATTATGAAGCCCCTCGAACCAGTTGTATATGGCCACGATCTAAGGTTTGCACCGATATTTTAAATACCAATGAAGTTAAGATGAGGTTCAGATGAAAGATCTATTGCAATGTATCTTTCGATGATATCTCTGGTGTTCCTTTGCTGCCGGATGAATCATGATGGTTGATAAAAGAACAAGCAAGTTCACTACACTCTTTCTTGGAAACATTTTCGAAGTAAAAGCTGGCAGAATGTAAGAGGGAATAATCTCTACTAAATGCCTCTGGCCATAAGAGTTTGTTCTTCACCTGATTTTTTCAATAAACCCTCCAAAGAAAACATTCCACCTCCCTGGGACGAGGTGTTGAAAAACTCGAGTATTTGTTCTGTCAAACATATGTATTTGTAGATTTTTGACATCTGGGCGACGGTTGGAGACCTGACATTGTCGACACCTTTGATACAAGTGGCATAAATATTGTTCTTGATAGGTGAAATGAAGAAATGGACTCGGGTTGGGGCGTTCTATGTGTTTTTATTCATTTATTAGTGGCAATATCCCTTGTTCCCAAAAAGACAAATAAAATAGTGCTTGGGCGCTAGTTTTGAGAGCTCCCTTATGGTTTGGTTCTTCGGTGCTAGACTTGGTATTGAATTATGTGTTGACTTGTGGCTGACCCTTGTTTTGTATGATTACAGATGCGTGGCTTCAAGGATTTGAGATTGTCCTTCTGGCACAGCCAATTTTATAAAATACAACAACTTTTCATAAGGCCGAGAGCTAAATAAAAGACCCAAAGTTGGTTAAAAGAAGCCTTAAACCGAAATTGACTTAATAAAACCAACCACATTTCAATCAATGATCCATTGTCACTAATATTTTATGCCAACACAAACATTGCCACAATAAAACATAAGCCATCTAGATATGGCCCGAAGAAATTAAGGAAATTTCAAGAAGTGAGATGACGTTTTATGATGGAGCTGCGAGAATATCACTGTTCCAGTAGCGTGTGTGTCGTAACCAAAAGTCCATAAATTAATACTGTAAACTAAGTACTAACACTTCCTATCCCCCTTGATTGTTTCTACATAGCTTTTTGGATATGTTTCTTGCTCTATTTTTTTGGAGCTTGATGCTTTTTTTCTTTGATTGTATCCAATTATGTACGTGTCATGATGAGATTTTTTACTACTGATACTGTCATCCAAAACTTTTGAGTTGTTTTTCATATTTTTATTTTGAAGATCCTTTCTTAATGTGACAATATTTGCTTCCAAATTTCCAATGATCTTGTCTTTTTCTTCTAATTGTTCTCTGAGTGCTTCTTCAATCCTTTTATCTTCTTCTACTTGAACCTTCAAATTTGTGATCATTTGTTCTAGTTCTTGAGTGTCTTCTTTCTTGTACATTTTCGCTTTTAGTTTCTTGTTTTTCTTCTTTTCTCTTCTGATAACTTCTATGGCACACATTAATTCCTCTTGGTAGTCAACTTGTGCCTCTTCAATTTCTTCTTCGAGTTCTTCATATGCTTCTTCAAATTCTCCATATTCTTCTTCGGAGTCTTGTTTATTAGATTCTTCTACTACCATGAATAGAAATCTTTATGTCTTACTGTCACTGACGTCATCTTCATCTAATGATGAGATGTCTTCTTTAGTGCATAAGCTTTTCTTGAAAACTTTCTTTGTGGTTCTTTTGCCTTTATACGTTTGCTTTCCTTTTGAGTAACCTTTATCATTTCTCTTTTTCTTATGAGTACATTTCTTAGCAAAATGATCAATACCATCACAATTAAAACAAATTAAAGGAAGCTTACCTCTATACCTACTATCGGTTCCCTTGTTTAGTCTTTTGAAAAAGTTGGCCACTTCTTAATCATATTCTGAGACGTCACTGTTCCTGCTATGTTCTTCTTTTTTCTTTCCCTTGTGCTTTGACCTTTTGGATGCTTTGAAGGCTGCTTATTTTATATCTAGATTTTCCTGTTCAGTTCTCATTTCATATGTTGTGAATATTCCATGTAATTCATCCATGTTTATTGAGTTTAGATATGATCTTTCTTCTAGTGATGATATCTTAGGGTCAAATCTCATAGGAAGAGATATTAGTACTTTTTGAACAATTACAAATTCTTTGATTTCTTCTCCCAATCCTATGATTGCATTTACTGTTTCAGCAACTCGTAAAAATTAAGCTTCAATATTCTCATCTTCCTTCATCTTAAGTTGTTAAAGATGACCTCTGTAAGTTTGAATCTTTGTTGCTTTGACTTTTAAATCTCCTTCATAAATATTTTGAATTTTGTCCCAAATATCTTTAGTGTATTTACAATGTGCAACTTTGGTCAATACTATTTCACTAAGACCATTCAACAATGCATTTTTAGCTTTGGAATTATTCTAACTGAGTTTCACTGCTTTATCATTTGTTGGCAGAACTATCGGTGCTATGTATCCATGTACAATTGATTTCCAAATTTCAAATCCTTGTGCCTATATATATGTTTTCATTGTTGTGCTCCAAAATGCATACTTATGTCCATTAAATTGTGGTATTCCATTTTTATACAAGTTGTTTCTCTTCATGATCTACCTTTTAGTGGTTAAACTGATTTATGAAGGAGCCTGCTCTAAAACCAATTGTTGGATTACTGAGAGGGGGGGGGGGTTGAATCATTAATAGAGAAATTTAATAATTTTTAACCATATAATCCAAGTGTTATATCAATGTAGAATTATCATCCAATAACTGCAAAGTAAATAAGAAATGAACAAATGAACAATCATACACATACATAGTACACCAATGTTTTGCGTGGAAACCCAAAGTGGGAGAAAACCACAGATTGCATTTTCTTATATATATTGAAGAATTACATTCATTGGAAGCATCAATTTCATTTGTTTTCCAACTGCAACTAGAAGGAGGCTCCAACCCCCTTGTTTCTCAGGCTACAGCCTGAGGGAATATCCAACTCTCCTATTTGCTGGCTATAACCAGAAGAAGGCTACAACCCCCTATGTCCTATGGCTACAATTGAAATGTGGCTACAACCACTTTTCCTTTCTCCGTCCAACCACCTTGACATATAAGTAGAATGATGGAACCACTATCACACTATCACTGTGAGATATACCACTATAAAACTGTATCAACCTATACCACTAACTTGTATCCAACCTGTACAACTGCCCTGTAATCAATATGTACATGAAATGAACATGTATCAACAAAAATACAACATGTATGTGATTTGTAGTGTTGCAACACGCATATGTACGTGCCCTATATGTTATGCAGCATGTGTATGTACGCAACCAAACTATTATGTAGCCTACGTATACCTTCTAAGAACTAGGGTTTCCTTTCTCTTGAAAACTTCTGACCCTCTATAACTTCTTTCACATAGATCTATAACCTATCACTATATCCAGACTGTAATTGTACCCTATGCATGCATCCTCATACATAACCTTTACCCAAAGAATATATATCTCTCTCTAGTCATGTACCATATAGGTGTGTGTAATCATGAACAAGTATAATAACCCTCACATGATCTAGTCATCAAACCCTTTCTGATATTTAGCCTCTCAGTACATCAACCACTTCACAAATACAAGTTCTCAACCATGTACAAAAAAAACCCTTAGCCATATTCCAAGAAATACAAGATGTTCTTCAACAAGAAGTATCAATGATAAATATACCAACAATGTATTTATATAGACCTAAATTATGTAGAATATCCCATGCAACCACTAGTCTCTCTAGGGTGAATCCTCAAATCTCCATAACCATTTCTCATGCATACATCAAAATCTAACTATTCATAGAAATAAGACATAAATTTTGAAATAGGACAAAGGTAAGCACAACAAGTTTGAAGCTTTGTGGATCATCCCCTTCAAAATTTCTGAGATATTTCAGAACAATACTTACAGGTTGCAGATTTTGGAGGGGGATGAAGTATTTGGTGGCCCTGTAAATGGGCATTTTCTGAAGAAGTTCTTTACTTGAGCCATGAGTGGCTCCCATTTCTTTGTAAATATTGTTTTCCTTTCGTTTTCATTTTTATACGTGACTCCACCACCTAACAGTAAGGCACTAAAGCTGCAAAAGAGTTCCTAGAGCCTTGCAGGGAGGTCTCTATCCCCCATGGAGCCTAATGTTAGCACATATTATGGATCAGGGGGTGTTTTCCTTAAGAAACGACATTTTGGCGAGAAAATGGCCGAAAGAGGTGGCTAAAAACGCACAAAATGAATTTTGTCCTAAGTTGGGGCCTTGATGTGACTTTTTGGCGCGATGTGATAAAGGGCTCATAGATCTGACTGGCTTATCTTGGTGTGCTTATATCTATGGCACATAATCCATATCATACCCCCCTTCTTGACATGCTGCCTTTAACAAGGGGGGTATGAGTTGGTGGTTTTCGAGTGCGCCCCCCCCCCACTATCGTGGTGCTTCCTTGTTAACTCAAACCCCCCCTACTCTCAATACCTCTTACCACCTCTCCCCCACGGGTAGGCTGCTTGTGCGTCCTCTCACATCGACCTTTCTTCCACTTTCGTGGACCCACTTTCCTACCCTCCTCTGCTCATCACATATCCCTCTCACTTCCACCTTTCACTCCCTCCCACCTGTCCACTCATTGTCCCATCCATCCTATTCCTACCCCTCCTCTATCTGTCACATATCCCTCTCCACTTCCACCTTTCACTCCCTCACACCTATCCTCCACTCATTGTCCCTCCATCCTATCACCATCCCGCCTTCATACCTCACCCTCTCAACTCCTTCCATGTGTCTCATATTTCCTATTACCTCCACCTTAGTTGGTCATCCCCACCTCATTTAGCCACCCGATATTCCCTTCTGTGATCCAGAATCGGATCCAGGAGCCTGACAGGGCTAAAAAAGGCTCAAAAATGAAAGTTCTCAGAATCTGACGAAACTAATGCCATTGTGTCTGTCTCCTCTTCTTGATTCTGGCCATATATTTACTTCATCAAACGGGCTCCGTATGCGAAAGATATCGCATTCTGATCGAAAACCCAAACAGGTAAAAAGTCAAAGGTCAACTGGTCAAAAAGTCAATGCTGATGTCAGCATGACATCAACATGCTGACTGTGCACGAGATGATGTGGTAGCTTATGGAGAGGACATGTGGCAGAGACACAATGGGTCGTGCAGCTGATGGTGGACCAACTGTCGATTGACACATGGCATGCAATAGGCAAATGGGGTGGGGCCACATGGCCTAGGCATGGGCTGCCATGTGGCACCCCATCATTGGTTACTATGTTTAAAAAAAATGTTATGGAGCTCATGGGGTTTGACCCCGCGACCTGATCATAGGGGAAAAGTCTTATGGAGAAACCCAGCACCAATGTGCCAATGTATCACTTGTTTTATCAAATGTAATTTAATTTATTTAAAGTTTGATTTATGGTAGGGCGCAAAAAGGAGGGGGCTGGGGATAAGCCCCATCCCATGGTCGCGTAACCCACATAAACCCGAGGGCACGGGCACCATATGTGCGTATTATTGGATAGGGGCCAACCCTTGTACCCCGCGCCACAATGTAACCAAAACACATGAAGTGGGGGGCCTATCCCTCAGGGCTTGGGCTATTTTAGGTCGAGGATCCTATGCAAGTGCCGATGACCAGGAGCCAGCCCGGACATGGGGCTAGCTAACAACAGGTGGAGCACCTTGCCATTTGGTCGCCTCCCATATGACCAGGAGCACGCCAAAAGGGGGCTGCACCCTACATTATTGCAAAGTGGGTTATTTATATAAAGTTTTGGATTTTTATTTGATTTAGGCCTGTAACTAGTGGATTTTGGTCATTTTTGGGAGATATTGGGCATTTTTGGAGGCCAAATTTTGGGAGGAAGTTGGGGATGGATAACCAACTTCAGATCTATAAAAACCAGGCATGTTTGAGGCCATGGAGGGATAGTCAGAGCAGAGTTATGATGAAGGTAATCCAAGCCAAAGCCATTTTTATGCAGGAAGTTGTTGAGGAGCAGACGCTTGCGGGCCATTTCGAGGAGCTCCGGTCATCCATTTTGCATGATGTTTCTTTTGTTGGGTTCTAGATATCTGGAAGAACACGAACATATCATTCTTGTAGCCTAATGGCACTGCTACGATGTAGTTTTTGAGCTTTGAACAAAAATAAAGAAGCCTCCCCCACTGAGACAAAGGCCCGGAGACGTAGAAAATTTTGTGTCGAACTCCGTTATCAGTTCTCTTGTTATGGTTTGATGTTTATTACTTCATTTAAGATCTGCATATATGTATATGGATGTCATAATTCCTCCTATTTCCTCATTCTTTCATTGAGCTTCTCAAATGGTTAATTAACACATGTAATTAAAAAATCAACCACCGTCATTAAAAGATCTTTTCGGATCATTCTGCCTCCATTTCACCTTCCCGCACCGCACTGCCTCTGCACCCTTACACCTCAATGCCCATGTTCTTCTGCCCATGCTTTCCCAGTCACTATTCTGTCGCTTCATCTTTCTGCATGGCCTCCCATCGCCTCATTGATTCTTCGTCAGCTCCACCTTTGTCCACCTACCTGTCTTCCCTGAAATCATCCAACAAAGCACAGACGACGAAGGAGATGCCTCTACATCTTCCAAGTGCAGGTGTTGACCATGCCCACTCAGATCCTGATGAAGAAGTTAATGAAAATGAGGAAGGTGGGTGAGACATTGTCTCCTTCCATAAAAAGAAGGCCAGAGAGGGACAAATCATGGAAGAAGACTGTCAGTTCAGTCTGATAGAAGACTACATGGGCAGTCTGAACAACGTCTACATGCACATCCTGATAGAGAAACTCATCAATTAAAAGCTTTGAAATCATGACAGGATCACCTCAGGCAGTCATAATCATTTCAGAGTATATGTAGACATTTTTTTCCATTTTTTTTAGTGTCTATGGTTGAGCTAAGCTCCCAGATTGTAATGTTTTAATGAAGCTCTGGTTCAATGTTATGTAATTTGATTAGAGACTTCTTGTTTAATGAAATTAAGCTTCCTGTGTCCATCTTATTTTGCATCTGATACTGAGAGTTCATGATTGAAGGATTCACATGAATTGTTGTGACTATGTTGCAATGGATGTTTGATTGCAGTGTTGTTATAGTGTTTTCTTAGTTTCCCGAAGTTTCAGGTCCAAATGGATCTTCTTCTTGAATATTTTCTTCCTTAGGTTGCTGGAAGACCTGATGTCCATAACAAACCTCTACATCTCCTCACATGTTCTTCCCCCTACTCAACGTTTACTATAACTTACTGACTGAATTTAAATCAAGACCTCACTTGCCCATGCATTTCCTGGTCCATATTTCTGAGTTAAAGCAATATTTTCTTGAGTTTGCGCCCATTTGACCTCCTTTAATTTATCTATTGTGACATACAAATTGATGCGTACTAGGATTACCTCTGTTGTAATCTAGAGGTGACTTATAGTTTTAAAAAATAGGATATGATCGTTGGTAAGGGGACGAAGGGTAATAATATGGCCCTCCATATGGTTGCGGATGTTGAGGTGCATCATAAATAGGTGGTAGTTGGTTGTAAGGTTGTTGGTGCATCATGGAACCAATCAACCCATCCACAATGTGGCACATCCCAGGTTTGTTCTGGCCAAATGGTGTGGGTCTAGGTGCATCATGCAACACTGTGTATAAGTAACCTGATTGAGCATAGATGAGGTCAAACTGTTGAGCCTTGTTGATGGCCTCCTCCTCTATCTGAGGGAAGGTCGATGCTACATCCTTGGAAATAAAAAAGACAAGTGATTTGAGAAACCAATCAAGACGTTGTTCTTTGGTGGTTTCTTCTTTTCACAAACTATGACGCTGACGCCATTCATGGATGTGATCGACTATATGTATAGCATTAGTTTTTTTGAAATCCGAGAGGATTTCTAAGCTAGTATCATGAAAAACTGGTTGTTGGAAAAAGGACAAAAAGGCCTTGGCCAATGATTCACAGGTCACATGGGACTCTGATTTCTCATCCGCATACAATTTGGTTGAGGAACCAATGAGAGTTCATTGAAACAAGCTTAAGAGAATGAAATCTTCCATGATGTTGTTTTAATAACACCATAAGTGGAAGATCATAACATGGTTGACGGCGGGGTCATCTCCTGGTTTTTCCTTCAAACTTTGGAATATCTGAAGGTATTTTGGTAGGCATATTGGGCTAAGTGGGATCATGCAAAATGGGATCATGAGTGAGTTTGTTTAAATCAAGAATGTTAAGGTATTCCAAGTATGGCATAGGGAGATTTTGTGGAGGATTATTTCCAACCATCAAGTGAGAAGGTGGTGGATCTGTCTCTTGAGAGGGATTTAGTGGGGTTGTACTTATCCCTTGAGAATAATTTTCCCCCCTGCCTCCTTGTGAAAGAGAACTAGTGGATGGATGGCCTTGGGAATTGGACCCAAGCAAGGTGGAACCAAGTAAATTTGATCCAAAAATAGTAGCACTCATGGAAGTGTGAGATGGATGAGCCAGTGAGTTGGCAAGGCTAGGGAATCCTCCTAAAATAGGAGGAATATTGTGCAAGCATATGGAATGACAGAGATTCTGTGGGTACCTTATGGTTTTCGACTGGCAAAGTGAATGTTTGAAAATGGTGTTGAGAGAAATAAATGAACAAGATATTTGTATAATTTAGACCTTCACAATATGGTACAACTCACAATTGCATGTAATCAAATGAGCGTCATACATAAATCAAATGTAAATAAGAAAACATGTGGGTATATGGATGTTGTCCACATGGGGGAAAAAAAAAATTATTATGTCCTAAAAGGCGTATCGTCCTTCCTCTCAAATAACACTGGACCTTCCAAAATCACTCAACAATGGGGTTTGAAGCCACCAGAAGAGGGACTAGTGAAAGATGAAATAATCTGTTATAATGAGGGGTAGAGGTTGCATATCTCGAAAGACCTGGAAATGTTTCCCAATAGCCACAAAAAATATAATCAAGGTGCAATTGCAGCCCATAATTTCCACCTAGGTAGATGTCCTAAATTTTGGGCACTAGGTACCTTGGTCAAAGTGTGACATTTAGATTTTCATCCTCAAAAATGGGTCACGGGATGGATCCCTTCCAAGATTTGGGTGACTCAAGGGGGGATGCACAGAACAAATAGACCTCAGCCTTCAACCCTTCATGGGTATCTCCCTGCCTTATGGTGTAGGAACAATTGACTTGGAGGATTTTTAAATTTCCCTATTTTTCAACTTATAATATTTGAAATTGTGAGAACCAGATAATGGGGGGGTTATTTGGATGCCTACCCCAGAGATCCTACCTAGACTAAAAAAAAATTCTTTTGGAACCTCTTGTGGAGGAAACCTTAGTGATTTTTTAGAAAGAAAAAAAATTAGATGTGGTAGGTTGAGAGATTGGGGGTGTGAACCAATCTCTTTTGAATTAATGGGTGTGGATAATTTCCAAAAGAAGTAGTGGCAAATTTCATAATTCCTTTGGAGAAAAGATAATTGAACCTCAACTATTCAAAGTAGAAATTATGTGAGTGAGGAGTGACTTTGTGTGTGATAAAGTGAAAAAAGTGTGCCAAGATTTTAATAAGTTAGATGTGAGATTGCAACATGTGGAATTCCTATAGTCCTTACAAATATTTGTTACCTATCTTACTAAGTGTCATTGGTACAACCTTTTGGAATTTAAAATCCCTAAAGAACTAGCATGTGGACATGTGGGTCCTTACAAATCCTTTAAACTCCCTAAATGTTGTTTACACTAAGAAATCTTGAAAACTATCCTAGATTGCAAGCATGTGGGAATGTATGGGCTCTTTCAACTTCCCTATATTGTGATGTAAACTAAGAAAACAATTTCAAGAAACTATCTTAAGTTTGCAACATGTGGGCATGTATGGGCCCTTACAACTTTAAGATGATTTCAAAAAACTAAGAGTAACCCTAGGGGGGCTTTGTCCTCTCCTAAATAGTTTTGTTAAAGGATATGAAATGTCCCTTTAACCACCTTTATAATTCTCAATATCACACTAGGGTGAGAGAGAAGAGCATACTCAAGGGTCAAAGTTAACTTCTAGTCCCAATGTAAGTGATTTATGTATGAAAGCAATAATCTCAACTTAACATTTTTCAAACCAAACAAGTTGTCCATGTGGAAACCAAAGAAAAAGAGGAGAATATTTGGTTCATTTTACCCCCTAAGGACCTATGTTTGGCTAACCTTTCATATGGGAAAGGATATAAAAGGACCTATGTTTGGAGGAGGAAACTTTTGGGCACTAGGTACCTAGGTAGATGTCCTAAATTTTGGCTAATATGAGTGAATTTGCCTTACAAAGTGCATGAAATAAAAAATATCAAGGTTAGGGGCCTTCAAATCATCATAAAAACCCTTACAATTTTGAAAAACTGGATATTTGCATGGGTTACAATTCTGACAGGTGAGAAGAGGGCGCAAAATGCGCAGGATTCATAGAGCAAAGAAGTCTATGGAACGCAGAGTGTGCAAAGTGTGCGTATGTGGGAAGGAAAATCCACGCACTCCTGTCACGCATCTGGGGAGATATTGTTTAGTGAAATACTCCTCCTCTAGCTTTGAATGTTTCCTTAGACAGGTTGGGCTAGGCCGGTTTTAGTACCTGGAAGAAAAATTGATTAAAAATAAGTGCTCTCTAAGCTCAAATAGGGTGGAATTTGATACCTAAATCCCCAATATGGTCGCCAATCTATTGTGTTGGTTTTGTCACTTGGGTGAGCAAAACAACAACACTTGCATGTCTAGATGAGTCTTCTAGACAATACAAAAGTTTGTGAGTGGGTTAATGTTGTGAGTGGGAAATCCCCCTACGGACTAGAATTAAGGGTTCTGTAATGCATGCAGAAATGACCTAAAGTCTCCTACTTCTTACCATCATCCCAATCATAAACCCCAGTATTCATATGTAAATATAAGGTTAAAAAAATCAAGTTATTGTACCTTAGTTTTTGCGTTTGATGTCGATCCTTTAATGTTCGGTCGCTCCTTGAATGAAAATATCCTCCCAAAGATGACCTGCATTCAAAAATAAACAAACAAAGAAATCTAAACATGCATATGATCTATGAACTAATGGGTTAGAGATTCTATCAAAATATAATCAATATTAAACATTAAAAACCTCATATGGCAGGATGAGAAAGGTACTTCTTTTATTAATATCACAAGAGTAACTTACAATAGTGAGATTGGGCACTGCTCCTCGAATCTGTTCCTAGGATCCTCTTCAACTATGCTCCAACTTCTTTTGTATATACTTCTCTTCACACAATGGTTGCAAAAGGTTGGGGCAAAGTTAATGCAAAATTGGGTAGAGTTTATTTAAAATTATTTTCCTCCTCTAAATGGGACCCCTACCCATAGTTTTATAGGATGAAAATGGCTAGACATTTCGTTGAGTGACTGGATGTAGGCGGTCAAACAGTTTTAGGAAACCTAACTGAAAATTTTTATTTGATCTGCAACTTTCTATTTTTCGTGATTTTGTAGGTATACACGGGCTATAGTGGGTCAGCTAGCGTATACATGCGTGCAATAGTTGAGCAGGGTGTGTGTGCCTTCAAAAAGGGTGTTTTTAAGAAGAGTTGTTTAGTAGTGGCTTGAAAAAATGGAAAATGAGATGGCCTGATGCCAGGTATGCATGTCTTGTGAAAATTAGGGTTATAACAAATGCCCCCTAATGTATGAGTTCAAAAGAGCATCTGATGGTCGAAACACATTAACAATATTTACCAACATACGAAACAAGTGATCCCAGGGACCAGAGTTTGGGAGGTGCCATCTGAAAAATAACAATTGTCTCACTGAGGTGGGCATACCCATGCTCGGGATGAAAATAAAATCATGGCTTCCAATCAAATACACTACAGATCCATGTCATATAAATATATAAAGTGTATCCATGAGCAATACACGATGAATCTACATCTCGAAATAAAAAAGATATACATGTATAGTATCCATCTTCCAGAATTTAATAAGGCCTGATGGCTGGAGATGAGGCCTTCAGAGCTCGAGCAACAACTTCAAAATCTTCATAACTCGAGTAGGAGTGTAATATGAGTGTACGCCTTCACTACCTAGAGGTATTTGATGGCTTGTCAGGAACGGACTAGAGGATCTTGATGATCAGGGTAAGGGCTTCATTGATTTTGAACAAAGACTTGATTGGAATTTCACGATGGCTGAGCATGAGGGTAGGAGATAATATGTAGAGGTGCCGACTAAGGCTTGCTAAAAACTTCCCTTGGACAATAGCACGAGAAAATATGAGACTCAGGTAGCATGGTATTTGACATAAGTCTACGATGCAGGAGGCAACACAAACTCTCCAAATGTTTGGAAGAATAATCAAATGGAGGAGGAAACAACTCTATGTAGAAATAACAACTTCCTAAGGTCAGGTTAAATCCCAAAGCTTGACGAACAAACAGATGGATGTGCTTTTCCCAAGGGTGACTCATTGTGCTGCCAACAAAAATAAAATGCTTTTCCCTTCCTCTTTTTGGGGTATATTTGATTTTTTTGTCTTTTTCAATAATTTTGGAAAGCTTGAAAAAGAATAAAATAATGCTACATTACAAAGGAGGATCGGGTGTCATAGACATACTAGTTACAAATGCAAGGAACATATGGATGCTTAGAGAAAAAATATATATGCAGGAAAAGGACACTCAGGAAAATCCTCCGTGGGCCAAGGTGTCAAGATGCAGAGGAAAAGTGATACAGGGCTTGCGTATGAGGCATGCTTCAAATGGTTTAGTTGAGGGAAACATGGAGCCGACATTAGGCCAAAGATGTAGGTATGCAAATATGATTAATGAGACACAATGGTAATGTCCTTCGACGTGGTTTTAACGAGCTCAGAGAAGGTAAACTCGATGGTTTTTCATATTTAGAGAGTCTGAAAAAGCGTAAAAGGAGACTCCACTAGGGTACCTTTTCTGAAGTTAGTCTAGTCGGTTCGAAAAAGGGGTAAACTAGCACCGAAAATACGTCTATTCAAAACCATTTTAACGAGTGTGATGAAGACAAGATCACTCGACAATTTTTTCATATTTAAGGATTATGAAAAAAGATTAACTATGGACTCCGTATGGGATGTTGTTCTAGACCATTTTAACGAGTGTGAAGGAACAAGGTCACTCAGAGATATTTTCAATTTTAGGGAGTCTGAAAGGAGCTTAACTATGGACTTCGTGGGGGTTCCTTTTCCATAAATTTAGTCCCTTGGGCCCGAAAAAGGGTTAAAATCATACCTGAGAATACTCTTCTAGGGAACCGAAGCTCCTAAAGTATACCTTTGTTCATATAGTTGACCATCTAGACCGAAATGGGGTAAACTACCGTTGGATAGACATGCCTTCAAATTTCAATTTAGCGAGCGTGAAGGTCAACAAGGTCACTCGACAATATTTTCATTTTTAGAGGGTCTGAAAAGGGATTAAAAGAAGACCCGTTGTGTTTTGGGAGTCCTGAGGGTGAGGTCAAGTGAGATAATGAATCATGCAAATGAGGCTCATACTCATAATCAGGACAAACTAAAAAGGACTCCCCAGCCTATAGTCATTAGTGACAGCATGGACTCCAAAATGCAACTAGGATCTACCTAGGGCGCCCATGTACAGGTAGGCTCTACCACCAAATTACGACACTTCTAGACAAAAAATAGGGTTCCTTGTCACAATTAGGTGGGATCGATCCTATGGCAAAGAGAAAAATACAACGAGGTGAAACCAGTGGAAGTGGAAATCTATCTTACATGCACAAATTTGAAAAAATGTCTTTTCACCAAAAGACCTTTAAAATGACCCAAATCGCCCAAAAATTTCAAAATACCCAAAGTAACACTTATTGTAACATCCCTTATGAAACTCTTGAACCATATAAAATGATTTTCTTATTAGAAAAAATGACAAAGTGGTCCAAAAAAAGACAAAAAGTGGCCAAAAAGTCTATAAATAGAAGTTGGCGGCTCATTATCACCATTGCTAATTGAGAAATTGACTAAAAGCCAAAAATACCCCTTTATGAAAAGAGTTGATTCTGAGAGCCTCAGTGGATGAAAAAAACTTCCGCTTGGACCAAGTAAGTACATACTAACCCCTATTGCAATTCAATTCTTCCTTTATGCATTTAAGTTTTTTTTTTGGAGGGGCACCAACATTTAAAAAGGTCATCCCTACGTACACGCGGGATGTCCTATGATAGCTTGCGTGTGCATGCAGGCAGGAGAAAAAATGCATGTGTGCACACTATAGCCCATGTGTACCCTTCATTTTGTGGAAAAAAAATAATTAAATGCAAGAGTTAACCCTCCTGAAATTTGTCTATTACAGGATGTATGTTCACTGGAGAGAGAGAGAGCATGAGGACATTGATATTTTGGTCGACGAGGACCCTAATGCTCTTGTCGCATTGTTGCAATGTGGTTTGTTAAAGTTTTTCCATTGTCCTTTCATGTGGTCACAACCTAGGCTACTGAACACCTTGGTTCATTATTGGCATCCTAACACAGAGGCCTTCATGCTTGAGGGATAGTCGTTGACTCCAACGACCAAGCATATATACTTTCTAACTAGCCTCTCAAGGAGAGGGGAATGAGTCAATTTTCGCACTTTTTCCTCCGACCCTCACAAAATATCGAAGTTGATTGAACTCTATTGTGAATCTGGCACATAAAAAATGGGCACATAGGTGGCGATAAGAAATATTTCAAACTTATCACCGAAGGTGATAGTGTTTCTCATTGGGTGGATCACTAGGTCTATGTCTTTGCATCAAGCTTCCCGGGAACACATGAATTGTGTGGTTCAATGCTTAAATGCAGAAATTTTTGACTGGAGCACCACATTACTGGATTGTATGAAGAGGCAGCTAGCAGATTGTCAAATGCAGAGACACATAAACTTTGGGTTTGAGACTATTCTTTGTGATTTCTTCTTTGAGAGAGCGCCTATTTTCAGTCCTAGAAAGATTATATGAGGGCACCAGGCCTCTCAGCCCATGCTGTGCAGATGGACGGCTTTGTTGTCGTGACAAGGGGGAGGAAGGACTATTGAGGCCTTTGTCGACAAGTTTTTTGCTTGGTGGTTATGATAGATTCTGGCCATGGAGGACTACCCCTATGTTGGGATCAACTTCTCTAGAGATCCTGAGATGTCGGTACCTCCATAAGAGGAGCGAGGAGAGATGGATAAGTTTGTTTTTTGTTTTCTAAAGTTATTTAATTTTTATGTTTTTTCATATATATCAAATTTTTTTGTGTGCCAAAGTATCTGACAACTATGTATCTGTTCTATGAAGATATGGGGCTAGTGCGTCCAGTGGAATTTTCGAGGACTAGGTGACGTCCCTGACTAGAGGCAGGACCAGCTGCATCCGGTTGACCAGTAGTAGCAGGGTGACCTCTAGCTAGAGAGGATGAGAGAGTTTTGAGATGGGTAGAGCGGAACCTCACCATGCTTACTCGGACAGTCCCCATGGAGGATATCGAGGATCTCCCAACGTCCGTGCAGAATCACGTTGTTGGGGTACCACGGACCTAGGTCCATCTTTTTCGACGTCTCACTAACGTCGTTGTTCACTATGACAGGGCCCACATGCCCCACCTTTAGCTTAGACTAGACTTCTTATGTGTCGAGGGCACCATTTGTATATTTGTGAGGGCATAAGCCATGTGACTCTTTACTGGACACATATGTTTTGAGGCTCTCACACCCACTTATGTACTCTGATACTTTGCAAAATATATATGCATATTTACATCTTTTTGTGTTTTATGGATTACATTTATTTTCGAATTTATTTACATGTGTGAGTGTGTGTTTTTCTTACATGTGTGCAATATGTCAATCTAATATATGATTAGCTAGAGTATCTGTAACTTGATTTAATCTCCTAGGAACATGGATATACGTAATGTAATCAAAGATTTGTTAGAAGAGATGTACCCTAAGGAATTGTCGATGTAGAGTAGGATCATGAATGCGGTAAACTCCATTTAATTGAGACACAACTAGCTGAGCATTTAAATAGACCCGGAGGTGAGAGATACCAAGTGACAAAGTGTCATGAAGCAACCCAATAACTACGTTGTATTTGGCGACATTGTTTGTGGTGTCACCTAAACATATACCTCCTGAAGATAGCAACTGGCCCTGAGGTGTGAAAAACATCTAAGCTACGGAAGCAAGCCTCCGAATGTGTCGGCTAGCGCCATCTGTGAACCCAACAAACATTTTTGATTCACTTGACATCTGCCATAGTGAAAAATATAACATAAAAAATGACATGTCCATAAAACCAAAAGACAAAACTAAAATTAATAGTACAAAGACTATACATATGTTTCAAAATTCACCCAAGGCGACCCACCTATGAGTAATACTTCTTGAGGTAGAGCCCATTTCAAGGCTCTGCCAAAAAATTTCCCTCAAAGTCCACCAGATGATAAGAACCCTTCTGTAGTACTTCTTTTATGATGAAAGGTCTGAACCACATGGCTTTGAAATTTCCTGCCCCGAGGGGGTCCTTATCTTGGTCATAGACCAGGACAAGTTCTCCTTCAGAGAAAATCCGAGGACGAACGGACTGATCATAATGACACTTGACTTTTTGTTCATGTGTCTTGTTAGGTAAGGCCACATCATGAGACTTCTCATTGAGTTGCTCGAGATATAATAAACACTCTTCAAGTGGTGAAGTGCCTGGCAATAACTGTACTACCAACTTTAAATATGGGATCTGGCACTCGATGGGAAAGACTTCTTCCATCCCATAAACGAGTTGAAAAGGTGAGAAATTGGTTGCAATATTAATAGACATTCAATAATCCCATAAAGCTGAGTATAACATCAAATGCCAATTTGACTTGGCTGAATTGATCATTCGTTGTAGAATGGTCTTAAGAGATTTTTTTATAGCTTCCACCTAACCATTTGCTTGTGGGTAGTAGGGTGATTAATTTTCTTGCCACAACCCAATATTTGACGTTAAATCGGTCATCATTTTGTTTTGAAAGTGACTGTCGTGGTTAGTGTCAATCTCTCTCGGGATGTCGAACCTTGCTATTATCTGGTTGAACAAAAAGAGAGTTATTGTCTTCCCGTCATCTTTGAATGTTGGCATAGCTTCGACCCACTTGGTGAAGTATTCTACTGCTATGATGATATAGAGGTTCCCCCTTGCTGAAGGGGGCTTGCATGTAGTGTAATAAATCCCCCATTTAGTGAAGGGACCAATGATAATAATGGGAAACATGGAAGTGTGGTGTGCCCTCATCTTTCGAGAGAAGATCTAACACGGGTGGCACTTCTTGACCGATTCAACACAATCTTTGATTAATGTCAGCCAGAAGTAATCGACTCATAGAATCTTTTGGGATGTTGCCAGCCCAAACAAATGGCCACTACATGCTCCAGTGTGGTAATCGTTGAGCACTATTTTCGCTTCTTCATGAGTGAGACATCGGTGAAGAATGCAGTCTACACCTCGATGATTCAAAGTGTCTTCGAGTATGATATAGTTATTGTCCTGATGGAATATACAACGATGCTCATCACGAGAAGCAGAGGTGGGACACTTCAAATTCTAGAGATAGAAAAGAACATCTCCATACCAAGGGTCGGAAGATGCGATCAAAATCATGTCTCCTTTGATAGGTGACTCATCGGGTATAACATCACCTGATTCAACCGAAAGTTACGATATGAGTTCCACGAAGACCATCGACGTTTTGGATTTCGCTGAAACGAACTCCAAGTCAAATTCATGGAGGATAACTATCCATCTACTGATATTTCCACCGATGAATCGTCGTGTCAATACATATTGAAATGGATTCACAACGGCAATGACGGCGGTCTTGCGAAAAAAAATGTAATGATGGAACCATTGAACAGCATGGACTGCTGCCAACAAAAGTTTTTCAATGTGAGAATAATTGAGTTCCGGTGCAACTAGGCCTCGACTCAGGTAATAAATCATGTGTTATGAGAACAAATAATCCTCCTGAACTAAGACCATACCGATGGTCGACTCCGCAGTGGCCAAGTACAATAAGAAATATTTATTATAATTGGGTGGCCGAAGCAGAGGGGTATATGTGAGGGCACGTTTCAACGCTTCAAAAGAGCATTGAGTGGCTTCATCCCAATGAAAAGGAACGTCCTTCTTCAATAAACACATAAAAATCTTTGTGATCTTGGCATAGTTTTCGATGAAATGCCGTAAAATGTTCTCCTTTCCTTGCAAACTTTGAAGCTGAGGAATGGTGCACGAGGGAGGAAAATGAACTATTGCCTCAACCTTTAGAGGATCAACCATGATCCCTATGGTTGAAACTATGAAACCTAGAAGACAACCCGATGTGATGCAAAAACTACACTTGTTTGGATTCAAGTGGATTTGGTAGTAGCGACACCATTCAAGGATAAGTCAGAGGTGTGTCGGATGATCAACTCTCTTGCGAGATCGTGACGGTAAATCATAGAGATAATCCTAGACTATGTGTTTGAGGTCGTGGAAAGAAAAATACATGGACCGCTGAAATCTAGCTCCAACATTTTTCATACCAAAAGGCATCTTTCGATAAGCGAATGTACCCCATGGACAAATGAAAGCGGTTTTTTGTTGGTCTTCAGGTTTAGATTTGTATCTGATTGTATCCCAAAAAAATATCCATGAAAGAAAAGGCCTCACAACTTGCTCATTCATCGACTAACTGGTCAATAAAAGGCATGGGGAAATTATCTTTTGGGTAGGCCTTGTTCAGATCATGGAAGTCTATACATACGTGAATCGTACCCTATTTTTTATTGATTGGCACGGGGTTCGACACCCATTGAGTCAATTAGACAGGGTAGATGAAACCAACTTTAATTAGTTTCTCTACTTCAGCCTTAATAGCTACTTCTTTCTTAGGATTGACCAGACGAAGCTTCTTTCAGACCGACTTAATATTAGGATAAGTCGTGATTTCATGTTCGACGATTCCTAGATCTATTCATGGCATTTCCTCGTAAGACTAGGAAAACACGTTGCGAAATTATTTAAATAAATCTGTGTAGATTTGAATCACTTTGGGGGAGCAGTCCGCTCTGACGAAGATATTCTCCACAACTCCAGGGGTTCTAGAGATGTCGATAGGTATTGTTTCAACTATTGTTGCCATATTTCCTTTGGAATAAACTGCGTGTGTTTCCATAGGATTGATAGGACAAGCTTTATCTCCATTCATAGTCAGAGTGAATTCACCTGCTTCAATTCATCTTAGCTCTGGGAGGAAGTAAGATCTATGAAGAAGATCATTCCAGGGTATTTCTAGACTAGTCATTGCCTCAATAATCTCCTCATTTGAGGGAAAGAATAAGTCTAAAGAATTTGTATCAGCAAGGGAACCTTGAGCCCAAATAGGCTTGAGCACCGGATCTAACTCTTGTGCAAGAGTCTGGTCGGGGTCTGCGAAATCTTGTTGAATAATTGAGTATGCAACTTCTGTCATGGATAGAGGCATGACCATGCCATGGTGCTTTGTCCCTTCCATTGTAGATGATGGGGAAGGAAGAGTCCATGGATCATTAAAGTACGTTGTGCGAAACGACGAGAGTTGAAAAATTTCTGCCCGAGGCTGGTCGGGGACAACCGACATGAAATGGACATTGCCGGTCGGAGGTGGGTAATTGAAAGTACCCATCAAAGGTGGGCACAAACCAACCCCTACGTTGATGATGTTGGGTTGAGGGTTGTCAGTCATTGGGACCATGGAGACCCTTGATGAAGGGTCAGGACGAGAGAAGGATAACTGATCAATGGTCACAATCTGACCCTCGTGTGGAAACAATAAGACCTGAATTTTTTTACGTAGCATAGGTCCAACTCCTTCCTAACAAGATATTGTAGTCGAGAGATGCATCGACCACTTCGACTTCGACGCACACAGTTTACCCCCCTAACTGCACAGGGAAGGAGGGGATGATCCCATGTGGCTGGAAAGAATGACCGTAGAAAGTTGTAAGAAGAGTAGGTGATGGAGAAAAAATGGGTTGGTCAATGGCCTTCCAACAAGCCAAAGAAATCATGCATGTTGAGGCACCCTCATCCACCACTGTACGGAAAATATTCCGGGTAAAATTTTTCGTGGTGTAAGCCACTACTATTTGAAAAGTTATGTGGTAAGGAAGACGAGGTTTTAAGTCGGTTGTATCAAGCATGATTGTTCCCAGATTACAAGTCTTAGTAGATCCTAAGGCGGTTAATAGAGCCTTTCTCTGGGAAGGGAAACTATGATATCCCAAAAATTAAAGTATTTTTGAAATTCGAAAAATTGTTAGAGAATTATTCCATTTTTGGTAAATTCGAATTTGGAATTTTTTTTCCATTTATCACAATTCCGAATTTCGAATTTCATAAATTGTAATTAATTATTATGATTGTTGGGCAGAGACCTTATTTGACCCAACTAATTATTTGACTATGAAACTTGTATGTAAACAAAATATTGTTTTAATTATATTAGGAGGACAAATGGAACAACCATGTTAAATTCAACTGACCATGACTCCATGAGTGGGGAACATGTTGGAACTACCTCTGGGCAGATTGTTACAAGTGGAAAATTAGGGATTTGGGCATTAGCAGCCCCTGAAAATCAGGGATTTAGAAAGTTGCGAAAATTCCCAAGGGAGGGAAAAAGACCTAGGAAAAAAAGGATTGTTTTGATATATAGCATATGTGAGGAGGCATGACGCTGCCTAGTATGTTGGAAGGAGGAATTTTCTGTGCACTTGTTGTTATGAACACTAATTTTTAAGTGTGAGGCAAGGAGAGTATGAAGAGTACGGAAGGACATTGTTGAAGAGGAGATTCCAAGTTTTCCCTCATGGACTCATGGTCAGGGTAGGGGGTGAATCAGGAAAGTGATTTGGCTGCCTTATTCTACGGTTGGGAGGAACGTGGTTGTTCCCTTTGTCTTCCCGCAAACTGTTTCAGATATGTAATCTTTTCCTTCTCTATTTGAATGATCGTATATCTGATGTAATGTGTTATTGAACCTGTATTGAATTATTTTCCATCATTGTGGAGTGGATTTGTTACAGTTGTAGCCCGGTCATTAAATTTTGTACAGATACAATAACCTGGATGAAATATGTTTGATTATACAAATGTATGAAGCCCAAATGCTGATAAAATATCTTATAAATCAATTTTTGAGCAGCTCTTTACGACTGGTTAGATTTTGTACAAAAGTTAGAAATTCATTCATTTTATTTTGTTATGTTATGACAGTCAAATGGTTTTGGATCTGGAAGTAAGAATTTTCTGTAATTAGAGTTCTTCTATAAAGAGGTAACTATAGGGAATTTAATTTACATCGAACGTCTTGATATAGAACTATCTAGGCACAAACCAAATGTAAACTATCTATAACATGTACAGGCAAGCCTATGTCTAATTGGAGATATTATAATGAAATACAAAATCTAATGTCTACATAAGAAAATAGGTATATTTATATGTATAAATATATATATATAAAGACCCATTTCTATATGCATGATAAAATTCCAATAGACATGTAGCCACATCTATAAATCAAATGAAGAGTTAAAATATTTCAGTCAAAAGCAACAATGGATGCATTTTTTTTATATGAGTCGAATATAGTGGAACAAATGGTATCGGTAACTCCATTATTTAATTCTGGGAAACTTTTTTTTCCTTTCTATAACGAAATAGGAAAATGGCACAAGAGAGAGTCGAGTTGTATAGACTTCATTAATTCCCTTCTAATTAACAAGTTCAGTATTCAAAATTGAACGGCATACTCACTTTGATACAAATCATCATTCTGAATAATTTCAGCCAGGATAGCCTTTTATTAAATAAATAGGAAATTGTATTACATAGTTGACCAGATCTAATATGAAAGATACCTATTTAATATTTGTACAAATATGGGCATTATGCTAGAAATGGAAATGACCCCAGTGATTTCCTCAACAAACCATTTCAGAAGTAAACAAAAAAAACTATTTATAACAGAGCTAGTTGAAGTGCATGATCCCCTCTGGATGATTCTAGAACCTGTAGAGTTAACCTGAGATATGATGGGTTTGTAACCGGAATACCTTTTGCGTCGAAGGCAGAGGTAGGAATCCGAGACTTGCATAGGTGGAAAAACCTGCAAAGGAAAAACAAAACCCTAAAAACTTTAGCCTTTATTCGAGTAATAAGTAATAGAAGAAAAGAAGTTGCAATAGTAGGGTAAACTTTAACCAACAAGACACTTATCTTATGATGTGCGGGCTTGAATCCTTGCCCCATCACTTTCTGTCCAAATGGATGTCCGAGTCGAGGGAGGAAGGTGCAGTAAGTCTTTGATGGTCCCTCGCATAAACAAGGCCCATCATTAGTGACGGTAACAATCTCATAAGATTCTCTCTTACTAGTAAATAATCAATAGTGGAACCCCTAACTTGTAGATTGTACAAATACACCATAAGAATAAGCCGAAACAATAGTATAGACATTTCAAAAATAATTTATTAAAGAAATTCTCTTAAAACATTCTTGAACCAAAACTATAGTGAATAATTATAATCAACAATAAAACAGAGTCGTTTCACTATGGTGATGGGGATTAATCACCTCCCATCAAGGTGACGAGGATTTCAATATAAATTCAAAATGTTATATGCCATAGGACTCCCAATAAACTGTTTGAGGCATCACAAAAACAAAAGAAATAAAATCAAATAACAAGGGTAAGAACCAGTAGAGGGTCTGGTAAATCTACGGAAGGAGGACTCCATCCATCACAGGGGAAATTAGTTAAAAGGTAAAGTATTACATGACCCAAATAGAAAGAGTCTCTCTTCGGTGAACTACTCATAGGGCCGACATACCTCCTCGAGATTCTTTAAACAATATTAAAATAGGAACAAAAAGAAATTACGACGAAGCATATTCTACGCTTTATGATTTCCGTTGTGAAATCCTTTCTTGGGAATTTATCCTTCATCTGTAAACAACAACTTATTATCTATTTGAGGGGTGACGTATACAAGACCAGAGGACTGTAAATACAACCAAAAGAAAGACTTAAGGTTCTGGAGTGGCATAAGGTAAGCGACATTCCTTACGGTCATGAAGGCCAGAATACCTAAGGAAGGTAAAGCCGAGACCTAAGAAGTACATAGCTATTCCTATCATCTAAACTGTATATTGTCAAGCAACATTAACTCTGAAAGACTCCGATGAATATTGACAAAGAAGTTATCTGAAAAGAAGAACACAATAGGACTGAAAGGACACGACGGTGATTAACAGAGTGACAAATTACTTAACATTGCTGAACAATGCACCACCTTACTTAATCTATCGGGGATTTTGTTTAAGGAATAACTTACCAGAGTTTCAGGCCATGCCTTCGGTTACATCCATGGAGCAACCACCCTTTACAATATAGACTTCACCTCTGAGAAGAAAATATGATACACAGAAACTCCATAGAGTAAACACCATTATTACAGACTTCGCCTCAAAACAATGTGATACACAGAGCCCTTCATAGAAGAACAAAAACTCAGAAATGACAAACAGTGGGTTTACCCAAAACCCTGAATGGTGCCTTGTTGCCTTAGAATAAATGTTGAGAGTACATAGGATGGGGTAGCCATGTGACGATGACAGGTTCGGCATGACACTTCGGGTGTAGAGCCAGACGAATTCAATGAGATTAGCAGGGCAACCATTAATGAAGTTGCAGAGACTTAATTGTTATGACAGTGAACCATCTCTTCCACTTAAGGAATGTCATGATTTGGCACCTTCATAACTCAATAGAAGTTAAAACCTTTTCATATCCTCTATGTTAGCTTGAGTCAACAGTTCGATTCTAGTTGTCATCTTCCCATAGGATTTTTGGGTTAATTAATTCACTACGATCAACCATCGATTCTAATAACCACTAAATAATTGAGACTCGGTAGTTATGTTAGTTGTTCGGTGTACAAAATCGACCCCATGACGTTTATGGATAGAAATCTAGTTAAAGTTTCCTAGGGTTAAAATCAACATGTGGACTTGTGCGCGAATATAGAACCTTATGTTAAAGATGAGTTTTAGCATGAGTTATAAGACCACACTTATATACGTAGTCCTATACGTATATGGGTAAATAAAAAAGGATGAAGGGGATCTGTTAAAGCCTTGGGATCTTTTCTTATAACCTTTCTACTCGTGATTAATTAAGATGATATAAATAGGATATCTTATGGTAAGTTGAAATTAGGAGTTGTAGAAAGATTTTTATAATAGAGTTTTATAGCAAGGTTTTATTACAGAGTTTTCGTAATCGAGTTGACATCAGAGTTTTATGACTAGGATCCTTTCTTCCACCAAGAAATTTTATAGAAGGCAGATAAACAATTTTTTTTTTTATGGTAAATATGAGGTACATTACAACAACTTTGGAGGACTTCCAAAGCAGACATCGCACAAGGGGTTTGTGATAAATCCTCCACCATAGAGTAGTTCTGGGTGGCCAGTGCATTTGGATTTTGAGAATATTTATTGAACACACCTTTTGGGATGTGGGTCATCGTTTCTCTCAATGTCTTCTCAATCTGGAGAGGAAGAGGTGGGTTTTTGGGTTCTTTTCCCTTCTCAGAGGTTCTTGGATGTCCGTAATAATGCACTCTAATCGATATATAGGCATCACCTTTCATCATATACACATGTGTGGATGAATAATTACTCATAGATGGAGGGGGTCCTTGACTTCCCCCTTCCGCGCTCGAGGAGGCTTGAGGTAGATTTTGCCCGTGTGGAAATGGTTTCATTAACACGATAGATTGTTTTTGTGCCAATAACTTTTGGGCCTCTGCAAGCCAAGGGCACTGATGGGTTGGGTGGTCTTCCTTGCAAAGATTACAAGGATAGTTTGACTTCTTCTTTTCAGTGTCACCCCTCCCAGCATTATTGGTGGGTTCCTTATCCCCCTTACCCTTCTTTAAGTGTTTCTTCTTTCCCTTAGGCTACTGGGTGGCCTTTGGGTTTGTCATTTGCACACTGTGTACATACAACGTTTGGGTAGGGGGAACAACCGAACCGGTGGTCTGGTTGGCCGTTGTCTGTTGTATCGATAATTGTTGCAATTGATGTGACAATGGATCAGTGGGCTTCATTTTTTTTGAACCAATAATGTCGTCGGCATGTGGTCTAGGCCTCTGTCTGGTCTTGTCAAGTATTGACCTCGGTGCGTCTGACAAAGTTTTGTAAAGTAAAAAAAACTGAGAGTAAATCATCTCTAGTTGTTGAGCTCTCATTATCGTGTCTTCCTTGGAAAACACTCCAGATGTTGCGACATCCTTAGATAATTGGGGTACCAAAAAATTAAGGAACCACTCTAGCAAGAATGCTAGTGGGACTAACACTTTTATTAAACTCTTCCAGTGTCTCCATTCTCGAATTTGATCCAATATATGGTCTACTTTTGTCTGTTCAAAGTTGGTCAGCAATTCAGTGCCGGTGTCGTATCTCACAGGTAATTGGAAATGGTTTAAGAAATCCATTTCCAATTCATAGAAGGAAGAGTATCGTGAGCGGTCGAGCTCAATGTACCATTTTGCAGCACTCCCTATGAGAGTGCATTGAAACAATTGTAACTGGAAGGAGTCACCTCTCAAAGATTTGGACGAGCACCATAAGTGGAAGGTAGTCACGTGATCACCAGGATCTTCGTTAGGCTTGGATTCAAACTTTGGAATGTCCGAAGGAAACTTGGTCGGCATAGGAGGACAAATTGGATCATGATAGATGGGGTCATTTAATAACCTTGTCAAGTCTGGCAAGTGCATAGTTTCCAGAAAGGGTAGTTTGGGTTGTGGATTGTAACCAGGGAAAAAGGAGCCTGGATTTTGGCTAGCACCAGGTTGTCAGGAAAAGTTAGGTTGTTTTCCAGGGCTCTGGTAATAAACATGGTCGTGACCAGCGTATGGATTATGTGCTTTTTGAGACATCATCGAGATTGATTCCCGAAATAGGACATAAAGGGTTGGGCTTGCGTCACATTCCAAGGATTTTGGGAAGGGTTTCCCCCTACCAATCCAATGGGCATAGGTGATAATCCTTTCTCAGGGTTCCATTGGGTATGGAAAGGGTTGCCCCCAATTGACATCCTTGAAAAAGGAACTGGTCCCTGCCATGGATTCCAAGTTCCTTGTGAGGATGGAATTCCTAAGTGTGTTTCCTGTGTAGGAATAGTACCCTGTATAGGATGTTGTTTTCCATAACCGGGGTTTCCCCCAACCGATACGACAGCTGAAGAGAAGGCATTGTGATCAAACACGCCAAAAAAAGAGAAAGTTGTCGAACCAACTGACATGTTATAAAAAGGGAGTGCTTAACTACCTGATCCAAACGAGTTTACGTTTGTCCCATTGGAGTGTTGATGAACACCGTCGAGTGAAGGGGATGAAGGAGGTATATGACCTCTGCCATAAGGGAAAGCGATAAAGGGAGCTTAAGTGCCCCCCATAGATCCTTCCAGAGGAGCATTGGAACTCCCTACCCCTAGACCTAAAGTCTGTAGATTGGAGGAGGAAAGTACAATACTCGGACTGAATCCAAGCATCCTGTATGAGAATGGAGGGCCTGTCATACTATGGGTAAACAGAGTAGCGATTATTGCCATAGACAGAACCAGACCACTGCCCGAGGTAGAAGCAGTCAAGACCATAGTGGCCCGGACCGATGACGGTTGGTTAGGAGGTGGAACACCCTCTGTAGTGACAGTCGTGGAGGGAATATGAGTATTCCCAGAAGAAGTAGCAATTTTTGGTTCCATTTTTTCTTGAGACACTATCAGACACTCGTAAGGATAAACTTGTGCGACAACAGACATTGATAGATCAGTGTTTGGAGTTTCGTATGGACCAAGAGATTCTGTTCCAAGGTCTGAAATGGTTGGATCCGCCAGAATCAATTGTTCTTATCTTGAATATGGTTCAGGCATAGTTTCCTATAACTCGGTTGCCTCAAAAGACCCATTGTTGGTCTGGTTTTTTCCTTAGTGGTGGTGGGGGGAGGAGAGGGGTTCAAGGTCAACCAGCGGCAGGCCCAAAATCCTTCACGACTGGCAGAACTCCTTATCCTCCACTGTGTGAGAAGTTCAAAGACACACTAGGGCTATCTATAATCATTTGAAAACCAACACGCACTAGAAAAAATACCTATGAGATAAAACAAGCAGTCACTATCTAGTTGGAAGAATGGTTACAACAACCAACACTAGAGAAACTTACTAGTGCAAGTGCAACTTGAATATAGAAACACCCTCCAGGTATAATATGAAAACGGTGGCCCGATGTATGTCCTAGATACCGCGGTATACCCCCGCAGTCACCTCTGTAAGTCACTAGAATGATAGGAAACTAGGTTTCTAGTGCGCAAACAATCACGAGGTGGGTACAGTCGACAGTCGGGTGGACCGCAATGAGCAGTATATCAAGCCCGAAACCAATCGAGGGTATCGAATGCAAGTGTTCAGGAATATTACTAAGGACCTCGAATGGATTCGAGACCCACTAAGCTTCGTGGCAAATGCGATCAACAGAATCCCAATATAATCCCTCTATATGCATTCCCCACTATGCTTGGTCCGGATTTGGAGGGGTTACCTCTGCTACCTTTCTGTACGTGACCTCATGTTTATCCCCTGTGTTAGAGGGGGGTCCCAGATAACTTTCATGATACTATAATTTTAACACTCCCTAGCATAGACTCATATGTTGTTTTTTTAAGCCTTGAAGAGTTTCCTCTCCAATCCTAAATCAAGGCTCTAGCCTAGACTAGTTGATGGACCCTACAAACATAAAGTCTAGTTGATCTTAATTAATCATTAATTTTAGTGGCTTTCTTAAGTCAAAGGGAACGAAAGTGAAGCCAGTCATGTTTTTTTTTTAGAGACAAAAGAGAAAAACATATAATGAAACTGGAAACAAATTACTTCTTCATAAATTCAACTTTGCACATTCAAACTCTTTAACCAACTTTTCAAACTTTTTTTCCTAAGATATTTTAATAGAAAACTCAAAAAAATCTTTCACTCAACTACGAGCTACTTATTTTCCTAAGTCAATCAGCCAAGAACTTACGAAAGCAATCTTTTTCCTGATGATTAATGCAAACAACCAACTACTTAATCCAAACCAAGAAATAAAAGAATTTTTTTTTATTGTTTAATTCTTGAGAAGAAAAAAAGGGAAAAATGACGACAAGTAAAGACCAAGAAATGACTTTTGGCCTAAGCGTAGATCGCAATGAGTTACTGACAATAACACACAAGTTGATTGAAGCGGACTCTCAAACTTTTCTAAAAAATCTATTACAGAAAAACAGAGGAAAATATTTTAATGAAAAAGAAAGCTATGTTGTAATCAAACCTAAGCTATAGACTTCTTATGATAGAGACCTAGAGTAGATCAAGAAAATACATGAGAGGTGTGACCCTTGACCTAAGGGTTCTGTAATGCATGCAGAAATGAACTAAAGTATCCTACTTCTTACCATCATGTCCTCCCAAATATGACCGACATTCATGAACATACAAACAAAGAACTCCAAACATACATATGATCTATGAACTAATTTGTTAGAGATTCTATCAAAATATAATCAATATTTAAACATTAAAAACCTCATATGGCGGGACAGGAAAAGTAGTTCTTTTATTAATCTCACAAGAGTAACTTACAATAGTGAGATCAATCACTGCTCCTAGAATCTGGTCCTGGGCTCCTCTTCAACTATGCTCCAACTGCTTTTGTATATGCTTCTCTTCACTTAATGGTTTCAAAAGGTTGGGGCAAATGGAATGCAAAATTGGGTAGAGTTTCTTTACAATTATTTTCCTCCTCCAAATGGGACCCCTACCCCTTCTTTTATAAGTTGAAAAGGGCTAGGTATTTGGTTGAGTGACTGGATGTAGGCGGTCAAACAGTTTTAGGAAATATACCAAAAAATTTGTATTTCATCTACAACTTTCTATTTTTTGTTCTTTTGTAGGTATACGCAAGTTGTAGTGGGTTAGCTAGCATATACATGCATGCAGTAGTGGAGCAGGGTGCGTGTGCCTTAAAAAAGGGTGTTTCTAAGAAGAGTTGTTCAATAGTGTCTTGGAAAAAATGGAAAATGAGATGGCATGATGCCAGGTATGCATGTCTGGTGTAAATTAGGGTTATAACAGTTAAACAATCCAAACACATGTATAAACAAAGAAATAAACTAAAACAACTAAGAAATAAAAGTTAGAAATCATGAGAAACTTAGAACCATAAAAATCAACCAATGACCAACATAATGCTACCAATGGATAAATAGATTAGTAGGAAAAACATAATAGATAAAAATGTGGAATTATGAGTCCTCTCTTCCTCCTTAGGAGTGATCTTGAGCTCCCTAATGGAGAGATATTCTTACAATGGAAGAAAAATGGAAAATGGTGAAGAACAACAATTCTTATTCCCTCAAGAGGTGAGTGGAATAGCCTATTGCAATGGTGCTTGAAGGCTCAAAAGAGAAAAGAGGATTCTCAAGGGAGAATTGAGGTAGCATAACAATACTATGAAGATCTTAGTTTCTTAGTGGACCCATGGCTCTTATTTATAGAATTTATTCAAGGAAAAATGTAATTGGTTCTTGGTGTGAACAAGAGGCATTTTAGGGAACTCTCTAGTCCTTGACCATCCCCCCATTCATATTTACCTCATATATGAAGGTCAAATCATATTGGGAGCTGGTCCACAAGTGGTTGAGGGGCTGACACGATCCATAAATGTGTTTTTCACAGAAGTGTGCTACTTTTCTTGTACACAATCCTGCATTTGGTGCATTGTGCGCTCTGAGGGCTTTGTTGGCCTTTGCAATGTGCACATGCTTCCTTTGGTGAATTTGTGCATGTAATTTTTTTCCCAATTGTATAGTTTTTTTTTTCCTTTTGAATGCATTTCAGTGCTGCATGTGAACTAATTGTTGTTGGCACTATTCTTTTTCTGTAACCATTTGCATGCAATGTTGCGGATGATATTTCAGTGATAACACACATGAAATATTGTTTTTCCATTGAAATCATCCCAAAGCATCCGAGAATGTGCTACTCAATCCAAGCAGTACCAAATGTGTATGAAAAGAAAATTCGACAAACTTGCATTCTTATACCAATTGAAAAATGAATAAGTAGGCCCTTATGATATAACGAATGACACACACCTTCGATACATGTCGAAGCAGCGTGAAAATCAGTCAGAGAGAAAGGAAGAATGCAGAGCCTCATGGAAAATTTCACAGGCCAAGTTGCAATATGGTGGGAAACACACTCCCCCAACATACAAATGTGGATCACTATGTCGACATATTTCATTGAATGATTTTGAGATGAGAAGGTATCCAAAGCAGTCGATATTCCCATTTTCAGTGTCAAGTATGATCCAATAGAGCATATTTAGTGATGCAAAAACGAATGGTGAAGGATAGGTTACAGAGACAAAAGGGTATGGCCGCATATGTTTCCAAGCACGCTAGACTAAATACCAAAAAAGTGGTATAAAATTGAAGAAGCTTGCAACCATACATTAAATTGGGCATAAATTAAATAAAATTTTGTGCAATACTTGGAATTCAATCCAAAAGAGGAACAACTAAAAGAAGAAGCAAAATAGATTAGAAACTTATTAGAAAATCTAGCACCATCTGGACAAAAAGAAAATGGAAGATGAAGATGGATTTAGGATCAACATCGAAATGCAATCTTGTGTTGAAAGAAAATAAGGAAGTCTTCATAGCATGAAGATTCAACATGGAAAATACAAGGTGCCTGGGACAAATCTTTTAGTGGAAAAAGGACCACCCAACACTACAGAATCATATGAAATCAATATTCAACATAGCTATGGAACAAAAAGAAGAGAAGGAACATCCTGAGTTCCCATAACTTTTTACAAAATTTGAAGAGGGATAACGTCATCTCGACAAAGAAAATCCACCAGAATGGATGGAGGCCAAAATTAAAACAAAATAATTCGACATATCAAACGACGATCACCCAAAAATGGTATGAATAGGTGATTATTGGATGGAAAAGAAAATATCTTATATAGTCAACTTGCTAAAATAATATCAAGATTTTTTTTCCCATGACTACAAGTAAATGAAAGGGCTTGTAGAATAAATGGGAGAGATGAATATCGAACACATTCTAGGAGCAAAGACAATTAAAAAATGACCATACAAACTAGCCCATAAATATAAGCCGATCATCCAAAAAGAGATCAGAGGTATGTTGCAAGCATGTATCATCTACCCAATCGACAAAGAAGAATGGGAAAGACCAACATTAGTGAAACTGAAGAAACATGACCCCAAGAAGCTCATAATTTTTGTCGATTTCAGAGGACTCAAGAAATTGACTGTGACAGATTTGTTTCCTACCCACTTTGTTGATGACATCATTAATGAAGTGACAGATTTGTTTCCTACCCACTTTGTTGATGACATCATTAATGAAGTTGTTGGCCATGAATTCTACTCATTTACCGACAAGTTATCAGGTTATAATCAGGTTCCGATATCAAAAGAAGATCATCCCAAGACAACATTCATCTCAGAATTAAGATCCTTCGCCTACAGAGTCATGCCATTTGAATAAAGAAATGCACAAATGTTTTTGAGAATAGTTGTTAAGGCATTTCAAGAATATATATATATATATATATATATATATATATATATATATATATATATATATATATATATATATATATATGGTTGTTCATCTTGATGACTACAGACTATATACATCTTATTTAAAAATCATATGCAATGGATTAGGCTCATGCTAGAACTATGCAGGAAAATCCAACTACCTGTGATATTAGCCCATATTTTCTACACCAATTGGAACCTTTCTAGGACATGTGGTATGTAAATATGGATTAAAGTTCAACATGGAAAAGATTAAAATTGTTCTTGACTTAAAGCCGCCTGTGAACCAAAAAAAATCAAAATCTTTCTAGGAAACACTGGATACTATAGATAGTTTATACACCACTACTCAAACATCACATTTCCAATGGATGAGTTTCAACAGAAAGAAATCGAGTTTATATGGAACCAAGATTGTCAAGAATCATTTGAATTCCTAAAGAAGAAGTTGGTTGAAGCACCAATACTAAAATTTCCCGATTGGTCAAGAAGGTTTCATGTACATGTTGATGCTTCCAATGTTGTTTTTGGGTTGGTGTTAGCATAGACATACTACAACATAGTCAATGATCCAAACACATACGCAATTTGGAAATTAAACAAAGAAGAAAGAAACTATTCTACCATGTAAAGAGAATCCATATCAATGATATTATCTTTACAAAACTTTCGTCACTACCTACTTGCCAATCCTTTCACATTTTTTTATAGACCATCAAGCATTGAAATACTTAGTTAATAAACCAGTCCACCAAGGCAATATTTTTCGTTGGTTACTTTTATTTCAGGAGTCCGAGTTTGATGTAATCACATGACCTGGAAAAAATAATGTTCAACCCGACCACCTCTCATGACTTAAAATGGGAGAATACCTGACATGCATTGATTATGACCTCCCAGATGCACATTTATTCAGAATCAAAACTACTCCGAAGGACTTAGAATATATAACGAATTTATTAGAAGAAGTAAATTCTCTTGAAGATATCTTGACAAACAAAATGAAAGTACTAGCCTTAAAAGCTACACCTTTCACAATCATAAATGGGTACTTCTACAAAATGGGAACCGATGATGTTCTAAGGAGATGCATTCCTTAACATGAAAGGGAATATTTCATTAATGAGGCTCACGTAGAACACTTATTGGCATCATATCCACAAGAGAAACTGGCATGTCATGTCTAGGAAGCCATTGAGGTATGTTTATCATACTTGGATATGAGCATGCTTATAGATATGCTACGCAAATGGACCAATGGAAGTACATATACACTTGAAAAAGGTTTCCTTTTCTTTTCAAGTAGGGTAAGATAGTAGATCAATAGATTTCAATAAAGGATGTATACATTTGTTGGTTCAGTTTAAAGTGCATTCCAACAACATTTTTATGTTTTTGAATAAGAAGGGAATATCAACAATTGACAAGGAAACTTGAGGGAGATATTTGTTCTAATAGAAAGATTCCATTGAGATTTGTTGGATATTTGCAATATTTTGTAGAAGTTAAAATTTACAGATAATTTGAAGTCTACAAACATATCTAAGGCAACAATAGTCTTTTCTAGCAGCAACATGTTTCTCCTGTGGTACTAGAACTGCATGGTGGATGCCACAAATATGTAGTTTTTTTTTTTTCTTTCATTAATTGGACAGGTCAGTAGTAGCTTAGGTGCCTTCTTCAATTCCAGTTTGTAAGTATTAGCTCCAGATAACTGAGGTAACATGAGGTTAATAGTTTTCTAATCTTTCTAATTTATTGGAAAGGAAGGGAATTCATTATAAACAACATTTTAAGCTTGTTATTTTCTACCTCATCCTATTAATTTTCTCCATGCCAATATAAACCCATTCTTTTCCATTTCAAATTATCCAACTGATGATTGTGAAAATCTGAATTAGTTAATCCACATTTCTTCTTGAGCACTTTTGGAGGCTATGTTAAGGAGGGTTTTTTATAATGAACTTGTCAATATGGTGTAGCATATTATAGACTTGATGTAGCATGCATGTTTATACAATATTTTAGGCTCAAAGGAAATGGTTTAGTATGCATGGGATCAAGTGTCTTGGCCTTTTTGCAGATAACTTTACATAATTTTGAAACATGAGATGGTGCGGTTACAGTTTTGTTGGTTTGCAGTAGAAATACATATATTTCATTACCCCACTTGCAATTTCAATGACATGGAAATGAAGTGGGACTATCGTTACTTCTCTCTTTGTCAATTTTCAATAACCTTATTCCTTATTCCTATAACCCTACAATGATTTAGAAGATATTGTTAATTGTCAAAGTCTCTAGAAGATCTTTGATTTTATATTTCTCATAATTTGTAGGTATTTCTATTCAAGTATGTACATAACTGATCATAATTATGGGAGGGCCAGTACTAAGACAAAACAACACTTAAATATCTTTTTAGTTTGGTTTTATTGGCATCCCTCCAAATATGTTTTATGAAAGACTGACTTGTTCCCTAAAGCATGTTGAGGACACCACAATCAATGAATTTCTTTTTTTTATATACATATGTAACACATGGGAAGCTGATTTTGCAGCCTCGTGATATATTAGATGGATCTTCTAGTAGTTGGGCTTGATAGTAGGTTCATTATTTTCAAATTGGAGACATAGGTTGTTTCTATTTGCATATTTTCCAGTTTATGTGAACAATTGGCCTTTCATTACTTATTATGTGAAGCTTGAATATGGGGAACCTCTTTATGTCTCATCAAATTGTCTTCCAGTGAAAGAGAGTAGGTTGGAACATGTTGGGTATTCATTTCATGCTACTGATTTCTATTTGTTGGGTTTAAGGAAGATATTGATAACATTAGTGATGATAAAAGTGGGTCTAGTGATAAATATAAGGGTTTTTACAACATCTTATGATTCCCACAAGTGTAGGATCAATCCCAACCATAATGAACCAACCATTGAGACAATACTTTTGAAAATCAAAGACATGTTCAATATTGGAGATCTAGTTGTTTTTTTCAACATTCTATTCATATTTCCTCTGAAGTATCTAAGAACAATGTATATCACTACATATTGGGGATGTTGTCTCTTTATCTACTTATTGTTGGATTTACTAGAGATAACTTTTGTTTTTTTCACCTTCAATCTTTAATGATGCACAATGCAGGGGCCTAAGGACACTCACTCAAGATGAGTTGGATGAAATGTTGGATGCAACACAATGTATAATTCAGAAGGTTTGCAACAAATGGATCCCATGTCAACTCCACATCATGGTCAAAGTAGATCGTATCTCATTTTTTCGTTAGTAAATGAATGGTAAAGCGGTGACATCGAATCGACTCACAAAGACTCCCTTGGGGAAGTGATACAAAAAGAAAAGAGTCAACTATAAAAACAATAACATCTGATAACGTATTAGTGGAAATATGAATGTTGGATCTGCTTGTAGATTTCAAATATGCATGGATGATAGAACACAAGAACTGTAAGTTATTCACCTCGATTGGTATTGATGATCTATAGCTAATGCATGGATGCTAAGAGAATGTTTGTGTATCTTACACTAGAATGTTGGCTCATTGTATGTGACTAAAACTCCAGTTTGACAATGTTATAGCAAGATTTTCCTCACCCCATGCAACTTGCTCGGAAATAATTTTCCATTTCCCTATGTAGACTTGAAGTCTATTTTTGCAATTCCCAGAGCTAAAAACATATTTTTCCACATATACACACCCTAACAACTATACAACATGTGTATATGCAAGTTTCACCATTACAACATGCATACATCGGGTTTTGTGCCCAAAATTAAAATATGGTGTCGGGTTTCCATGTCGCATCACGTGATCCATGATCCTTGACCTTCCATATATTGGAAACATTTTGAATCGGCCTTTAAGTTCCATTTGAAGGCTGTAAATGGGCCATATCAAAGTCATGGATCAGAGGAGAAGAATTCACATTTGAGATCAAAGTTACTATGGAGAAAGTATTCACTTCATATTGAGTCTACATCCCTTTGTCCTTCTAAGTCTGAACACATTGTTTAGCCCCCAAACTCTTCTCTATTTGATGGAGAACCTCATTGTCTCTCTTATCTAAGATTTCCTTTGGTGGAGGATTGAAGTGGTGGAGGCCCAGATGGAAGGGACTTAGTTTCTCGATTCTGAATGTGCCGACACAAAATTTTCTCATTCATACACTTATGTTGATTACATTTTAATAGAAATACTCTTTTCTCCTCCAATTAATATCTTGAAAATATTTGAATTGTTATTCCATGGGCATGTTTGTTATCAATATTGATAGATTATGTTATTATATGTTCTAAATTTATATATTATCACCATATTCTTGCGTATCTTGGTTGTTGAGGACACATTGCAGGTGTATAACTTTGAGTCAAGTTCTCAACGGTGGACTTCATCGAACGTCTAGACGAGGTAGGCTCTTTATCTTCTCTTGTTAGGATATTTGTTTATATAGCATACTTGATATTAGAGTTGATTTGTACAGCCATTTCCGTCTATTTTGGTTTACCCCATGCCATAGAGTGATTTTCCCCGTAAAAGAATTGGTGAACATACTGAGGAATGAATCTTCTTTTTAGGGTTTGGAGTGTTTTTTTCCTTTGATTGCTCTCAGTTATCTTGATTTTATTGTTGTCTGATTACTTGATAGCCTATTTTCATTTTTGAGTCTGAGCTTCTTGGCTTTATTCTTAACTTGGTAGTGCTTTAAAACATATATATGGGTTTTCCCTTGATAGACGCGTACATACGCGAGATTTCGTTCTATAGGGTGCATACATACACAGTGTTTTTATTAAACAGTCGTGTACATCATCCTTGTTTGCTTGATTGTTGAGTTTGGTGTTTGTTGGGTAAGTTTTTAGGTTTGTTGAGTCTTCTTGGGTCTCTCTTATGATTGTTAAGTTCTTGCAGAGTGATAGGAAACCTTTCTTTGGTTGAATTTTCGGTCGTTTTTTCTTTCTCATCATCTTTTTCATTGTTTGTCCTTGCATCTTGGGCTTGGTGTTTCATTATTGATATCCTACTCGGTTTGTCTCTTTTTTCTTACAATAGGGATTATATATCAAGTTGTTGTTTAGTCCTTGCATTTTCCTTTCTTTATATTGAAAATACAAAAAACAAATACATTTTGCATCATGGAATTTGATCTTTTGGGTTCTTATCATTGATATTGATACATATATGGAAAGATTGCATCTTATTTGAAATCACAAATTTGAGTTGAAAATTGCATTTAAAAAAAAAAGATTATCATTTATTGAGAATTGAAGTTAGGAATTTGCATTGTATTCATATTCATTTCTTTTACTTGTTGAGTCATAACATCATGAGTTTCACGACCACATATTTTGAGTAAACAAAGACACAAAAAGTAATGCTGATAAATTTAGAATTGATTAGAAATGATTTTATTTTTCATGGTGCACAAAATAGCTTAAGATTTAGAGCCTTGGAATAGGCTTTTGCGAGTAAACTTCTCCAAGGATATTAAACTCAACATATGTGTCTGACTAATGGAGTGGTGAAATCCATTGTATAATTGGTCATATCAGGAGACTCCACTCACACTGGAGTTAACCATGAGGTCGCGTGAATTCGGTTGAGGAGATATCCCTCTAATAGCTTCTTAGCGTCAGAGATGTTTTTGGGGATCTATTCGTATATGGGGGTCTTGCTAGTACCTTTACCTATGTGAGAGGTGGTTCTTTCAATATTTATATCTTTGTTACCCTACCCATATGGTGGACCTAACTTACAAATATTCGCCTGTGCATTGGTTATATCATGGTGGTTTAGTTTCTTGACATAGGTAGCCACATAGGTTACTTGAAGGGGTTATTTTGTAGGTACCGTGAGTTAGATAAGGTTCGGACAAAACACAACCTTTATGGAGGATTACCTCTTCGGGGGGATATAACTGGCCAGTTGTTAATCCCATGAGGGACCTTATAACTAATTTTGATACCTCTAATATTTTGAAGGGATTCTTAGGCCTCTCTTGGGCGAGGAATACCTACTTTAGGGAGGGAGGCCCCTTTCAACCACTTCATCCTGTTTGTGTGAATTTTGGCCTTTTTGTTTATTTTGGTGTGCTTTTTGATTGTTAGTTGGCCTTAGGATTTTTTTTTATATATCAAGTCTTGAGTCATTGTGGAGACAGACTAGCTTCTCATAGGACTTGTCGTTTGTTGAAATAACCATCGCATATTAGGTCTTTGCCTTCTAAAAGGCCTAAAGGTATCAAACGTGGTACACACAACTCCACCTAGCATACTTTTGGTCATAAAAGTATGAGTACTGAGTCGAGTCAGAAATATACTAGGAGTCCTTTGACTCACACACCTACCATAGTTAATGGAACTCCTTATATGCCTTACACCACTATGATTGTAGTGCCGAAGGTTCCCATCATCACTCTTGTCTGGCCTATAGTTAATACTCAACCTATAGTCAAAAAACATTTTGGGTCTCTTTTTCATTCGCCGTGTTGGCACTAGAAGTCACCTCTGGATTGCATCGAAGATGAGCCCAGTACCCATCAGATTTTTATGTCACAGGTTGGTTTTTAAAGAGGTCAAATGAGCACAGACTCGAGATTATATCGTCTTAACTCAGAAAACTGGACTGGTATGCACAAGAAGGTGAGTTCTTGGTTTAACTTCAGTCAGTAGGTTGTAGTAAAGGTGAGTAGGAGGAAGAACTGGTGAGGAAATGTAGAGCTCTACTTGGACATTGGGTCTTCCAGTAGCCTAAGGAGGAAAATATTTGAATACAAGACCCTCTTGAACCCAAAACTTCAGGAAATTGAAAACGTCATAACAATATTGCAATCAAACCTACATTACAATATAGTCACAACAACTCGACTGGATCACCCATGCTCAAGTCTTCAATATCATAAGAAAAAGAGATGATAATAAAGTTGACTGTCATTAAACAAGAAGTCTCAAATGGAAACATATAACCAGAGAACCAGAGGCTTCATTAAAACTTTACAATACGGGAGGTTAGCTCAACCATCGACCATAACAAAATATCAAAACTGAGTAATTATACTCAGAATAGTTTCCACCACCAAGAGCGTGACCTAGCCACTACAATCAAAACTTTTTGTTTGCATCTTCTTTTGTCAGTCTGTACTTGCATTCTTCTGTCATATGTGATCTTGAATCAGTACGGGATTTGCAAGAGAATTCGGTGACAGGGGAACTTTCGGCTGACAATCTGCCTACATGGCCATATTTCCATGATTTCCATTTATGGGGTGAGACAAGGTTTCAACAACCTCCCCCATTTCCATTAACTACTTTCATTGGGATCGGGATGGAGCCTAACACCCATGAATGTTTTAGGAGATGTTCACAAGTCCTCCAAGACAAGCGTAGTGCCTCGAAACCATGCAAATATTCTAATGAGACCAAGATGAGTGCTTTTGGCCCTTGGAACAACCACTATCCATCACTCCTTGTGACCTAGGGCCATGACCTTACGCATATCCCACATTAAATTTCAGGATCTCGCATTTCGAGATTCTTCACTCCCTTTGATTTTAAATATTTTGATGCTCGATCCCGCGAAATGACTTGTCTAGATCAACGATTGGAATTACTTTGGATTTGACAGACACGATCATTTCCTTAAACAATCTTAGTTGCTCGTTGCTCGACATGTTCTTTCCCTTTCTTTATGGCCCTGCTTTCATATGACCGCAGGTTGTGATCGTGGGCCCAACTCCTAGGCGCGTTGTGATTTCACTTTTCATGAGCTCTTGTTGTGCTCCATGCTTAAACCTTTGAGTCGCGAAATCACAATATCTTGGATTAGGTGCCACATGTCCCCTTTGATCAAACTACCCAGATGGATATCAACACTTTGGGACCTCAGGCCATCGGGATTTCAAGACTCGGGGCATTGGCCTTTCTCACTTCCGTTTTCCCAAAATGACTTCCTTTATAGTTTGGATCTGGTGCCATGCGTCCTTCTGGATCGGATGGCTCCTACTGATTTTGGGTTTTGGGGATTCAGATATTTTACAAATAACTTCAACAACGTTCCAAAATCCCGATTCCAGCGCTTATAATTTGTCATTAATCTCTAAACTTCGAAATGAAATTCCCTCCGCCAAACTAAAATTGGTCACTCACTCGATTCAAGTCCATATTAGATCGCTCTAAGTGTTTCACTTGTGCTTATGGATGCAGCCTCTATAATTAAATACTTGGATGATTAGCTGAGGGCTCGGGAAAACAAGAGGATCAGTGATAGAGGTAAAGAGAGAGAAGTGATCAACCTTAGAGAAAACTGAAAGGCTTAGGTCCGACATCTCTTAGGTAGGAAAAAAGGAGAAAAACTATAATTCAAAAGGAAAAGAACCTACGATTGTGTCTGCAAAAGGAGGAGAGACACGGAAAACTATAGAGTTAAGAAAAAAACCCCAAATTCACAAGACTCTGACAAGTTTACGTGATAACATTTGGCTCCATAGGGGATGGTATGGTCCCTGCGAGCTACCAAGAACAAGTAGTTACAGTGCCTTAGATTTAAGCTGTGGAGTCTCCTATGAAAAAAAATAAAAAAATAACATAAAACAATAACGGTATTTACAATGGTGGGATGTCGACTGCAGCTCTAAATGTTAGGATATTTAGACACTTAGGAGTTAGTAGAATCTACTTGGTTTATTGTGTCGTTAGGTAAAAGTGTGTTCTCTAATGTGTTTCTTTAGTATGCATTATTATGCATTTGTAGTTAGGAAATCCGAAGGTCACGATATGTTCCCGACATAGAGTGATCCAACGGTTCATACTCTCCTCGATCTTAACGACCATTGATCCATGGATTAACACCCGATTGGTCCATGATCTCTATTTAAATAGCATGGAGGGTCATTTTCCAATGATCAATTCTGAGAAATTCTCTTTTAAAACCTTTCTGTAATCTTTTTCTTTGCATTAATAAACTGCTCCAAGTGGTCACGTTGGCTGGGGCCGTGGATGTTTCCTTGTAGGGGTTTTACCACATGAAAACATTAGTGTGTTGATCTTTGATATGGCTATGTGAGTGGTCACTGAAGGTATTTTTCCTCTGTTGGAATACCTGTGTTGTCTAACATGGTATCAGATCTTGTTTGAAGACCCATTCATGTTGAAGATCGAGATCGTGAAGCTGAGTTTCCTCATCTCCACTTTCTATCATTTCCATGCATTTCTGGGCTGAGAGGACTATTCCATTGCATTAGAAGAACTTGTTTTAGTCAGTAACACTTTTCGTTTCACTCGAAAAGGTTTTCGTTTGCCCAAGATATGGCCATTATAGTCAGATATGGAGGTATAAAGCTTGAATACGCATTTTTTAAAATTTTTGCAGAGTAGTATTTTGGTTTTATTTCGGTTTTGTTTTATTTATTTCCGGGTTGCTACTCTTTTAGATCTGTGTATGTTCTTTGCCCCGCACCCTATGTGATCTCGGAAAATCAGAAATAGATAGGAAAAGGTGCATATTCCAGGTAAGCTAACCTAGATCTAACCCTTGTTGTTATCGAGAAGCAAAAAAAAAATCTTGTGTGAAAAGATTTTTTTTTAGCACGCTCTCCAATGCCATTTTCAACAACAACAACAACAACCCCAATCCTCATTCTGAACATTACAATATTTTTTGCTAGATCATTTGGTTAAAAGTTGCCTTATTAAGTAAGAGGTCTCGAGTTCAAGTCTCTCTTTTGTTACCTTTTTTGAAAATGTTCATGCTAAAATTGTAAAGTGTATTTCACTTGAAGTATAAAAGTGAATCACTATAAGTAGCTTTAATATTTTATTTTAGAGTTATTTATTTTGCATGCAAATTTTCTGTTATAAAGTAACTTCATTGTAAAAGTGATCCCCACTTCTCTTTATAAAAGTGGGTCACTTCATAAAGCAACTTACACAATCACATGGTCATTTGGTTACCGATTGTGCCTTTTTTAAAAGGACATAACTCTAACATTGAAAGTCCATTTTCAGTGCCATTTTTTTTAAAACCGCATAACTTTTCGAGCTCTTTCCATCCATATCATCAGTTTCAGGTTTTAAATCCACATTATCTTCATATTTAATATGGATTATACAAGTACTGTCTTGTTTACCAGCAACAACTACTTCCAATGGAAATCTCATATGGAAGATTTATTAATAAGTAAAGGCTTGTACCGGATTACCTTGGGAAGGAAAAAGCACCCATTGATGCTGATAAGAAATCCAAGTGGGATAATAGGAATGACGAAGCACGTGGAATAATCAAAATTTCCATCTCTCCTGATTTAAGGTACCACCTTCAATATATTGATGACCCCAAAGAATCTTGGAACATGATTGAATATGTGTTTGGTAAACTCAATATTATTCGAGCACAACAGTTAGAAAATCAAATACTGACCTTGAGTCCAAATGATTTGTCTTTCCTTGGAGACTATCTATCTAGGTTTAAAACACTCAGAATTTTATGTGAAGAATGTAAGATAAATATAGAGGAAGAGTGTTACATCTATCTTATTCTTTCTAAGCTAGGTAGTGCATATTCTATGTTTGTATCTACTTTTTATGCCACGAGAGAGGCTCTAGGGGAAGAAGCTTATAAAACACCCACTTTTGAGTCCTTTTGTGCTTCTTTGATTCGAGAGGAAGATAATCTTGTACAATTTGGAGTGATCAACACTACAGGTCCCTCCAACAAAGCCTTAGTTGCCTAGCAAAAAGATAAACCCAAGTATCCCAAGAAGCAACATCCTCGTGACAACAACAAACAACATAAGGGTCCCAAACGTGCTCAGACAGCTTCAGCTCCTACTAGTGACAAAGGAGAAAAATATAAAAGTAAGAATACTAACAGACATTGCAACTTTTCTGATAAAGATGGTCATGATGAATCCAAATGTTTCAAGAAGATGGCATATTTAGAAGCAGCGATGAAGAAGCACACCATTAGTATTTATTCTACTTCTTCTTCTCACAGACATGCACTTTCTACTTCTGGTTTCTCCTTCAATTCAAATTCTACTACTACTTCTTGTTCTCATGAGTGGCTTATTGATTCAGAAGCATCTTATCATATGGCTAAGGATAAAGACATATTTTCTTCTCTAAATGAATGTAACACCAAGAAAATATTTGTTGGTGATGATAGATCTCTTAATGTTGTAGGATCTGGAATAGTTCAAGTAGATAATGGTCATTTCAATGATGTATTATGTGTTCCAAATCTTTCTTGTAACCTTCTATTAGTATATCAAATCACTCATTCAGGTGAAGGTAAAATCGTCGAGTTTTCACCTCACCAAGTTGTAATCAAGGATCTAAAAGATCCTAAGCATGTTCTTGCAATTGGAATTGTTGATGATATTAACAGGTTGTACAATTTTGACAACTTTGGGTCATCATATTTTTCATCCATTTTTGTTGCTCATAGCGATGACTTGAGAAAAATTTGGCATGAGTGGCTTGGTCATATAAAATATCGCTCATTGCAACAACTATGTAATCAACAGATGGTGATTGGTCTTCCTCTTGTTTCATGCATAGATAGTGTTTGTGCCACTTGTGTTCTCGGTAAACATCATCGGGAAAATTTTGACAAACGTGCCTCTTGGCATGCCTCGGGTCCTTTGCAACTTATTCACAGTGATTTGTGTGGTCCACTTTCTTCTCCCTTTTCTAGGTGCAAGTATTTCTTAACTTTCATTGATGACGTTTCTAGACATACTTGGGTTTACTTCTTAAAACTCAAGAGTGAAGTTTTTGACAAGTTTTTGGCCTACAAGGCCATTGTAGAAAAGAAATTTGGACATCAAATTCAAAGGTTAAGAACATATAATGGAGGTGAATATCTGAACAATAATTTTACAAGCTACTGTACTACACAGGGAATCCAAATGCAAGACACTGTTCCATATACACCACAACAAAATGGTGTTGCTGAGAGAAAGAACTGCACATTAAAAGAAATGGCTAATTGTATGATCCAATCTAAGGGATTAAGTCTAAAGTATTGGGTGGAAGCCATCAAATGTACAAATTACATAGTAAATCACACTCCCACAAAGGCTCTTAAAAATATAACACCAGAAGAAGCTTGGACTAAAATTAAACCAGATGTAAGTCACTTCCATGTATTTGGAAGTATAGCATGGTCTCACATTCCTGATGAGAAAAGGAAAGAATTGTAGCCTAAAAGTGAGAAGTGTATATTTGTTGGTTATTTTGAATATGTCAAAGGTTACAGACTTCTTCAATCACATTGTAATGAAATTATTATTAGAAGAGATGTTAAATTTGATGAAAATATCTTGGCCTGCAAGCCTAATTCGACGATTGTGCCTTCTTCGACCTGCGAGACATCTTCGACATTTGTACCTTCTTATGATATGTTTTCTTATTTAGATGATGATAGTGAGGATGAAAATCCACCTTTGCCTACTTACCCTCCTCCATATGAGTCCTTTGAACCAACTCCACCGCTTCCTAGATGGGTCCGTTCAACACGAGAAGCAGTTGGTGATCTTGTCGGTGATCCTTCATATCAATGTTGGACACGCTCATAGTTCCAGGGAGCCTCTTCTCTTTTGGCTCAAGTTTCATAAACTCGTGATCTAGAGACATTTGTAGAAGCTTCAGGTCATCCAAATTGGGATACAACAATGAATGAAGAGTATTGTTCTTTAATGGAAAATGATACTTGGGATCTTGTACCTCTTCCAAAAAGAAGAAAACTTGTTAGATGCAAATGGGTCTACAAAACAAAGTATGCATCAAATGGAAGTGTTAAAAGACACAAGGCTCAATTAGTTTCCAAAGGATTTTCCCAAGTTGAAGGAATTGACTATAATGAAACATTTTCCCCTGTAGCAAAAATGAATTCCATCCACCTTGTTCTTTCCCTTACTACCTCACATAAATGGGAGGTCCATCAGATGGATGTTAAATCAGCCTTTTTTCACGGAGATTTGCAAGAATAAATCTACATGGAAACACCTCCTGGATGTGTCCAAAATGACTCTAGCCTTGTCTGTCGCCTCAAGAAATCTCTTTATGGTCTCAAGCAAGCTCCTGGATCTTGGTATGCCAAAATGGATAGCTTTCTTATTGCCACTGGATTCTCTAGATGCCATTCCGATCCTAATGTCTATACCAAGAAAATAGGAAACCATATCATAATCCTTGTCCTTTATTTTGATGACGTTATCCTTACTGGTAGTGACTCAAAACTTTTAAACCATGTAAAAACCATCCTTAAGAAGAAATTTGAAATGACAGACTTAGGCTTTTTGCACTATTTCCTTGGCCTCCAAGTTTTGCAAACCAATGAAGGAATTTTTCTTTCATAGTCTAAGTATTATTGTGACCTTCTTCATCGCTTTCACATTTACTATTGTAAACCAACCCCTTCTCCCTTCCAATCTATAGTCAATATTTATACCACATGTGCTTCTCCTAAAGTTGATGCCACCCTGTACCGTCAGTTAGTTGGTAGCCTCTTATACTTGACTCATACCCATCCTGATCTTTCCTTTGTTGTTGGTCTTGTTGCCCGATATATGAAAACACCCCATGAAATCCATTGGAAATCATCTAAAAGGATACTTCGCTATGTTCGTGGTACAGTTCAGTTTGGGATACATTATAGTTCATAGGAGACTCTTTTATTGGTTGGTTTCACTAATTCAGATTGGGCCAGACACCCTGATGATCAGAAGTCTATTGCAAGTTATGTTTCCAGCCTTGGTTTAGGACCTGTCACCTGGGCTTGTAAGAAACAACAGGCTATTGCACTTTATTCAGAAAAAGTAGAGTACTGAGCACCGGTAAATGCAAGTCAGGAAGCCCTGTGGCTTTGACAGATCCTTTCATAGTTTGGATTCCAGCACCAGCATCCGACTAGCCTTTGATGTGAAAATAAGAGTGCCATCAATCTCACCAAAGACCCAGTTCAACATCAGCATAGAAAACACATCGAGCTACATATTCACTTCATCAAAAATCTCATTCATTATCAAGTTATTGAAGTGCTATTTTTCCCTACAGAAGATCAAGTTGCAGACATTTTCACAAAGTCTCTTATAGAAGCAATTTTTTCCATGCTTCGATCTATGTTAGGAGTTCATGAAGTTTTTATTAAGGGGGGATAGGCTCTAATTACTCCTTCCTTCTCCTATTTTTTTTCTATTGTAAATCCTTCAATTCTATCACAAGTTGTTCTTAGGGGGGAATGTTAGGATATTTAGACACTTAGGAGTTAGTAAGATCTACTTGGTCTATTGTGTTGTTAGGTAAAAGTGTGTTTTCTAGTGTGTTTCTTTAGTATGTATTAGTATGCATTTGTAGTTAGGAAAGCCAACGGTCACGATATGTTCCCGACATAGAGTGATCTGACGATTAATACTATCCTCAATCTTAACGACCATTTATCTGTGGCTTAACACCCGATTGGTCCACAATCTCTATTTAAAGAGCATGGAGGGTCATTTTCCAATGATCGATTGTGAGAAACTCTCTTGTAAAATCTCTCTGTAATCTTTTTCTTTGCATTAATAATCTGCTCCAAGTGGCCTTGGATGTTTCCCCATAGGGGTTTTACCACATGAAAACATCGGTGTGTTGATATTTGATCTGGTTATGTGAGTGGTTATTGAAGGTGTTTGTCCTCTGTTGGAATACCTGTGTTGTTGAACACTAAACAAAAAACATTTTCAGAAAGTGCCCATTTACAGGGCCACTAAAAACTTCATTACCCTCCAAATTCTGCAACCTATAAGTATTATTTGAAAGTGTCTCAGAAACTTTGAAGGGTCCAATCCACCAAAGGGCTTCAAATTTACCATGCTTTCCCTTGTCCTGTCTGGGTGCATCCCATTTGAGTACTAGATCCCCCAGCTGGAAATCATCCTTACTTCTTTTCCTATCAAAGTCCTGCTTGATTTTCTATTGACGGCCATGCGCTCTATCCATCACCTACTCTCTAGTCTACTGGACTTCTACCAGCTGATGAATTCTTCTGATCATATCGTCAGGTTCTCCATGGAAGTCTTGGAATAATTTTTCCACATGTAGGGAAATATGAGAAGGAAAAACTTCTTCAATCCCATATACAAGTTGGAAAGGAGAGATGCACAAAGATCTCTCTATTGTCACTCTATCATCCCACAGAGAAAACTTGAGCTTTGAATCCCATGCCTTCTTGTTGTCTTCTAGTAGTCTTTTGATAATTTTTATGAGGCTCTTGTTAGAGGACCCTGCCAGTTCATTCCCTTGGGGGTAGTAAGGGGTTGAGTGAATCAATAAAACTCCAAAATTCTCAAAAAACTATATTAATGGCTCGATCTTGAAGGATGAATCATTATCAGTGACAATCCTTTTCAGAAAACCAAACCTTACTTTAATATCTTCAAGAAAACCAATGATTACTTTGTGAGATGTACTCCTTGTGGGGATAGCTTCTATCCATTTGGTGAAGTAATCGTTGGTAGTCAAAATCCATCTATGCTCACCACTCGAAGGAGGATGAATCTCCCCAATAAAATCTAGGCCCCACTATTGAAAAGGTCCTGAAGCTACTACAGGCTTCAATGGCAAAGACTTGTGTTACAAATCGAAATTACTCACTTTGATAGTGTCGCAAGTGTCGCCATTATAAGTGTCTCAAGTGTCGCATTTTTCTCACAAATGTCGCAAGTGTCAGGGAAGCATATTGCCATGATACCTATGTCGTGCCTATAATGACATGAGAAGGACACTTGAAACACCTCAAACATTTTCTTTGGAAGAAGAGAAATGAGTCAGCAGGCTTATAAACCTTTTTCCATCTGAAAACACTCAAAAAACTAAGCTTTTGAAGGAGAGCGCTCCCCTATACCTCTTCTGGGAGTGGTTCTCCCCCTTACACTGTTTGGGAGCGTTATAAAGCTCCTTTGGCCCTTTTGAGGGAGAGATGGTGTCTTTAGGAGCACTGGTGCCCCCCTTAAGCCTATTAGGGAGCGTTGTAGCGCTTTGATGGCCCTTTTGAGGGAGCGCTACCTATTTTAGGCAGCAGTTGAGTTGTTGAGATGAATGGGGGAAGGATCTTTTCATTCTTAGAAGGTAGTTGAGCTCGAATACCTAGTCCAGCCATGTTCTTAGAGCATATCCTCAACTGAAGGAGGAAAATCCTCACCTTCCCCAAGTATATCTCAAGTTGTTGAGACTCTCCAAGGCTATATAAGTAAGCTTTCTAATGGTGAAAAGGGACTGAAAAAAGGAGAATCACACCAAAATTATGATATTATAAGTGGTACTGGAACAGATATATTTTGGAGGCAAGAGACCTATGATCTCATAGGGAGAAATCGGTGAAGATATCATCATTCATATCATGGATATTTTGAGCAAGAGGTAGACAAGGAGGACTTGACGAAACTGTCGCATTGCATCTATGGCTGTAAGCAATATTTTGTCCTCATTAATATAATTTTCTTGGTCTGTTTCTTTCTAATTCGTGTTTAATCTCACATGAATTTGTCTCTTTAGTAGATAGACCTATTTCAGACTAATCTTGATAGAGTAGGAAGTGGTCGTACTTTGTTTGTCTATAGGGCTTATCGAGGAGTGAAAGATTGGAGCTCAATTCAGAGCGTGCAGGGACAAACACCGGTAAAAGGTACTTCTTTTCTCCTTCCTCCTCACACACTAGTCCACCTAGATCTAAAAGGAATTCAGTTACCATGATAATCACTTTCTATCTTAGAGTTAAGAGTTTATCTCTTTGAGGAGATCTACCTGTCTGCAGGGAGATTTTCCTTCAACAACTTGAGTTGTTGCTTCCCAGAGAATTTACGACATTTGATACAACCCCTGATTTTCACACGGACATCAGTGAAAAAAGTATGCCAGAAGTACCCAGCCCTAAGAATTTTGTAGGATGTGGTTTTTCATAAGTGATGTACTCCACATAGGCTGTCATGAAAATCAAACATAATCCTTTGGGCCTCCTACGGGTCTAAACATCTCAAAATCACTCCTAGAGGTTATTTCCAATACAAAGCTTGGTCGATAAGTCAATATATAATCTCTTTGAGCTTTAAATATCTTGCCTTGCTCCTCCCCATTCCATCCGGAGGTCACAACATTTGTAGAAAATATATGATATATTTGTACCAGGTGCATTCTTCCAACGGAGGGTTGTCCTGAGAAATTTTATTAGACAACTCAACTTGTTGGTTTTCTGAGCAAGTGTTGATGAAGTAAAACCCCAAATATTTACAATTAGATTCAACGAACAACTTGGATAAACCTTGGAATTTAACTAGTTTGGTGGGTTTTATTTCCAAATAGAATTCAAGAATTTTGGAAATCCACTTTCTCCTTCTCCCATCTATGTCAGGCTGAATGAGAATGTCCTTCACAGAAGATGAAGGAATGTATGCAATGATATTTGAATGCAAAACATAGACTTTGAAATCTTTAATCTCTTTCACCAAGGCATAGGCCGGCTTCTCCATGATTTCGATATGACCTCTACATCTCTTAGTTCTCTGTTGAAAAAAGAAATAGGTTGCTCCAGCCCTGCATCATCCTTTTGTAATAAAAAAACGACCACTATATCAAATGAAGAAAGGAAAAAATCAGAAAATCCTTGGAATAATCAGGACTAATTAGAACAGAGGCTTCATTCAGTGCCTTCTTGATTTGGTTGAAGGATTCTATGGACTGGGTAGTCCATTTTACTTCGTTCCCTTTCCTGAGCATGGTTGTGATATGCTTCATCAATTCAAGAAAATTTGAAACAAACCTTCTAAGAAAATTGATTTTTCCCAGGAAGGACTAAACTTATTTCTTGGATATGGGAAGTGATAAGGCTTGAATAGCTTCTACCCTGCTTGAATCGATCCTGACCCCTCAACTGATACAATGCATCCCAACAATTTTCCTTCCTGCATGGAAAATAAATACTTCTTGGGATTTAGGGAGAGACCATACCTTCTACATTTTGAGAATACCTTTCTCAGATGTTGACAATGTTCTTTATCAAATTTGGAGAAGACTATTTTTCCATCCAGATAGATGACCACACATTTGTTTCTTTCTCCAATGAAGGTGATGTCCATGGTTCATTGGAAGCTTGCTCCTGTGTTCATCAATCCAAATGGAATTTTGGCATACATGAATGTGCCCCAAGGAGTGGTGAAGGTTATTTTTCCTCTGTCTCTAGGTAGGAAAGAGATCTGATTATATCCAGAAAAGCCATCAATCATGGAAATCCTAGATGCACCTGTTACCCTCTACAATATCTGTTCCATCTTTAGCAAAGGGTAATTGTCCTTCTTTGAGATTTTGTTTAGGTTTATGAAATCGACACAAAGTATTATTTCTCCACTCTTCTTTCTCACTGGGACCAAGTTGGCCACCCATTCAGAATATCTCAAAGGGACAATGATTTTGGCTTCCAATAGCTTCTTTACCTCTTTCTCCATAATAGGCAACAACATAGGATTTATTTATCTTAATTTTTTCCTGAATGGTTTGGCCTTATCCTTTAGTGGGATCTTATGTTCAATGACACTCCTGTTGTATGTTCTGAGGTATTCATAGGTCTAGGAAAACACATCAACAAAATCTCTTAACATCTCATCATACTTGGTCTTTTGTTTCTTTGACAAGATTTTTGACATCTTGAGAAATTTGGGATCTTTCTCTGTACCAATGTTGAATTCGGCTACATCGACATCATTAGATGATCCTTTAACTTTCACTACCACATCATTTTTGTCAAATAGTATTTCCAACGGAACTAGTCCCTTCGGAATGTGATTGCTTGGAAACTGAACAATATGGTGATTAACAATTTTGTTTAGGAAGACATCAACATGAGGATTACTTTTAGAATCCTGATTTTGATCAATATGTAGCGCAAAAAAATCATCAACAGTCTCAAGGAATATTTTAATCTCAATATCATCCTCAAATACTTTCCAATGCTTGACATTATCAGGTATAGAGGGTCAGTAATTTACCTCTATGTCATACCTGAGCTTTGGTAGCAAAGGGACTTTGAAATTGCTTGTTGAAACAACCAGAGAATTAGCCATGATGTTTTCTTCTCTTGGAATAAATGAAATGTTGAAAGATAGGAAAAAATTGTCAACAAAGTCCCACACTTCATTTCTATAACTTTTTATCCTAGGGTGCTTAGATTGGTAGAGATTTTTGACTTGATGGAAAATTAACTCAGCATCCCAAAATGTTGATATATCTTCGACTCCCATGTCCTTTGTAGCCCTTAAACCCAAAACAGGAGCTTCATATTCTGCCACATTATTGGTAGTTTCAAATTCTAACTTGTAGGACAGAGATATAATTTTCTGAACAGGTGAACCAAGGACTACTCCAACACCAACACCTTCTCTATAAGAGGCTCCATCAAAGAACATCTTTCAAACAGAGGTAATCAGAGGAGAAACTTCACAGAGAGTAAGGGACTACTTTCTGATTTCAGGAGGGGGTTCAGGAGTGTCGGTGAGTTGCAACAAGCTAGCTCCCAAATCTATGTCAAGAGAAAAAATAGGATGGTTCATGGGGTTTGCTTCATCACTAATAATGTATGCCAATTGAGATTCCTTGTAAAGTCTCCTTTGTTTTCCCTCGAACAAAGGAATGGTGGTGTATGAAAGGTCCATCTACAAGGTCCCCCCCAATCTCTTTATCCAATATCTAGCTAGGACCATTCCAAACTTAGGGGGAATGTCAGCCACTATGATATCCATGAATACACTCTTCATTAGCAGCTGGAACAGGGACATGGTGTTACACATCAAAATCACTCACTTCAATAGTGTCGCAAGTGTTGTCATTACAAGTGTTGTAAGTGTCACATATTGTCTGCAAGTGTCACATCTTGTCTGCAAGTGTCACATATTGACGACAAGTGTCGCAAACATCATACTTCCATATTGCCAATGTCATTCCTCTAACGACATTATAAGGAAACTTACAACACCTCAAAGACTGGTTTTGAAGAGAAGAAATCACTTGACAAGGAGTACAAGCCTTTTTCCATTGAAAAAACTACTTAAAAATGATTTTTGGAAGGCAATGCTCCCCTACCCATTGTCAGGGAGCGTCGACACTCCCTAGCCTTCTTTGGGGGAGCGTTGAAATGATCTATGCACCCTTTTGGAGGAGCGTTGAAATGCAGATTAATTGAGCAAAGGGGTTGGACAAGGAGAGATGGAAGAAGTTGTTGCACCTTCATCAGAGGATTTCAAGTACTCTTCATTTGTTCTCATCAATATACATACATGCTTCGCCTGTTTCTTTCAAGTTTATGTTTGGTCCACATGAATTTGTCTTTAGTAGATAGATATGTATTTGAGCTAATCTCAGTAGAATAGGAAGCTTGTTGTATCTTTGTTTGTTCTATAGGACCTATTGAGGAGCTTTGGATTGAAGTTCAACTTGTACTTTGCGAGGACAAATGTTGTTAACAAGGTACACATTTTTCTTCTTCCTCTTCGTATATTAGCTTAATTAGATCTAAAATAATTTCATGACCAATGATAGCACCCTTTCTGTCTTGGTTTTAGGGGTCTATATACCAAGGGAATCCGCTTGTCCCCAGGAGGNGTTAACAAGGTACACATTTTTCTTCTTCCTCTTCGTATATTAGCTTAATTAGATCTAAAATAATTTCATGACCAATGATAGCACCCTTTCTGTCTTGGTTTTAGGGGTCTATATACCAAGGGAATCCGCTTGTCCCCAGGAGGATTCTCCTGTAACAGAAATTGGTGACTCTGCAGACAAGAGGATTCCCTCTTGGTATCTAGAACCCTGAAACCAAGATAGAAAGGGTGCTATCATTGATCATTGACATTGTTTTAGATCTAATTAAGCTAATATACAAAGAGGAAGAAGAAAAATGTGTACCTTGTTAACGACGTTTGTCCTCAAAAAGTCCAAGTTGAGATTCAATCTCAAGATCCTCGATAGGTCCTGTAGAAAAGATAAAGATACAACAAGATTCCTATTCTACCGATATTAGCTCAAACAAAGATCTATCTACTGAAGACAAATTCATGTGAAACAAACATAAAATTGAAAGAAACAGGCCAAGCATGTATGTATATTGATGAGAACAAATGAAGTGTACTTATAATCTTCTGATGAAGGTGCAATAGCTTGTTCCAACTCTCCTTGTCCAGCCCCTTTTGCTCAAGTAATATACACTGATTATGCTTCAATGGAATCTCACTCATGGGATCATAATTTTGGTGTAATTCTCAATCTCCATCCATCTGTACTATATGTTTCCTATGATATCATAGGTTTCATACCTCCAATCGTTTCATGTATCATGTACCATGAGAAGGCCTCCTTATATAAGCTTGGAGAGGCCCAACCACTTGAAAGATATTTTGGATAAGTTGAGGATTCCTCTCCTTCAGTTGTGGATATTCCCTGAGATCATGCCTTGAACTCATATTCGAATCCAACCAACTTCAGAGATTTAGGGGATTCTTCCTTGATTTATCTCAACAAACCAAAATTTGTTGAGGAAGGGTAGAACTCCCCCAAAAGGGTGGACAGAGCATTTCAACGCTCCCCCAAAGAAGGCTAGGGAGTGCCAGTGCTCCCTGATAGTGGGTAGGGGAGTGTTTCCTTCCAAAATTATTTTTAAGTATTATTTTCAGTGGCAAAAGGCTTGTACTCCTTGTTAAGTGATTTCTCCTCTTCAAAACCAGTCTTTGAGGCATCTTAATTGTCCTTATGATGTCGTTAGAGGCACGACATAGGAAATATGGTAGTATGATGTTTGAGACACTTGTGGTCAATATGTGAGACTTTCGGACAAGATGCGACATGTACAACACTTGTAATGACAACACTTGCGACACTCTTGAAGTGAGTGATTTTGATGTGTAACTGATTGCCCCCCAAAGTGCGAAGTCATAATACGATGATGACTGAAGTACTTTGTATACTTTTTCGAGAAAGGGTATGGATGAAGAGAGGTTGGAAAAATATGCACACAACCATCAAACAAATATTATGACATGTTTCAAACCCAAGGCATGCATACCTATGCTTGAGTGATAAAGACTTTTTCAAGTATGGCCGCCATAGAATACACTACGGATCCATAATTATATTGACAAAAATGTATAGCCACTAAAGATACAATGTGGATATATAATCCTATGACCTGAATTGATCGTAGCCATGAAGAATACACAGTGGATCTATGATATGACAAGATATAGCCATGACCAATACAAAGCGGATCTATATTACAATATATGTGTCAATGTTCAAAGAAACTGCAACGCAACCTGGGAAAAGTATATATCAGAGTGATGAACCCAACGTATTCTTACCGATCCCTATGTAGTATGAAGATAACCATGTGAATATATGTTCTGATGTCAAACATGGCAGAAACCACTTGATTACCGGTCAATAAGGTAAATTGTTAACAAGCGCTAGGGAGATCACCATTGATGTCAATGCTTCCCAAGGTACTCTAGTACATTCCAATGAATGTGAATCGATGAGCTGAAGTAGAACATCTGTGGAATCATCTGATCAGAGTTCAATAATGTAAATCTACTGTCGGAGTGAGGAGGCTTGCCATTGAGGCATGCAGGTCCCAANTTCCCAAGGTACTCTAGTACATTCCAATGAATGTGAATCGATGAGCTGAAGTAGAACATCTGTGGAATCATCTGATCAGAGTTCAATAATGTAAATCTACTGTCGGAGTGAGGAGGCTTGCCATTGAGGCATGCAGGTCCCAAAGTACTAACTGGTTTCTAAGTCTAGCTCCTAGATCTTGTGCTGAAGTCGACAGGAATAGACTCGTCGAAGGAGGGCCTTGATTTATCCCCCATCAATGACACAAAACTGACATAGAGATGTAAATTGGTATATAAAATGAACATGGACTGACATGGGTATTGAAAGAGAATATTTGTGATGGTTGAATCTCGAGGCAGATACTTCCCTGGAACATTGAGCCATGAAAGCAGAAACTTGACAGGGACCAAAAATTGATAATGCAATGGATACTGTGACTTACTTCGAGTGACCCAAAGGAGTATGGAAACTCAAAGGAATGGTTCAATGTAGAGGTTCAGTAGATTGAAATGCATGCAAAGATAAAATGTCGTGTTCAAGGGCGATTGTAAGGTCACTAATAAAGTTCTCAAAATCTGCTCGGCTAGCTTCTTTCAATTTTTTCCCTCATCCAGATAGATGAGTACCTATTTTTGGTTTAACAAGCTCAAGGAGGGTAACACATGCTCAATATAACTCAAATTTAGTAAGTCCCTCTTCCTACAAACTGGAAGAAGTAAGGGTTCAGTCCCATATGGGCCCTTCAATGTATGATTTTTTTAACGAGTCCATAGAAGGTAAACTCGGTTGTTTTTCATTTTTAGAGAGTCTAAAAATGACTTAAAGACGACTCCAATGTGGTCCTTTTTCATAATATTAGTCTTGCAAGGCCGAAAAAGAGATAAATTATCACTCGAAAGACGCCCTCTCAAACCTTTTAATGAGTCAAAAAGGAAGCAAGATCCCTAGACAATCGTTTCATGTTTAGAGAGTCTAAAAAGATCTTAAAGACGACTCCAAGGGGTTCTATTTTTCACATATCCTTTACGAATCTGAAAAAGTGATAAAATTCTACTCGATTACATTCTCACGTATTTACGAGTGCAAGAAAGAACAAAGACTAAGCTTGATAATCTACCACGAGCTTGAAAGCTAGTGGCTTAACTCCAGAATGATCATCAAAGGCTGGAGACATGCCCTCCCATGATTCAATTCAGTCATAGACTTTGAGGTTGTCATCAATTTATGTACTAGATGGAGAAAAAGGATACATGTGGATGAAATGAAGGTTCAAATACAAAACCTAATGAAATACTCGACTCCACATCTACGAGATATAGCGAAAGACTCGACCTGACAGGAGAGGTGATTGTTTCATTTTTTAATGAGATTGACACAAGAAAAGAACTATGCTCAAGGCTCTAGGTTCAATCCCTAGATTTTTGTTTCATTTTTTAACGATCTTGCTACAGAGAGGAAAAACTTTTCTCATAGCCTCTATTTCATTTTTTAACGAGCTTTCCATAGAGAAGAGAAACTATGCTCGTGTCTTTTGTTTCATTTTTAACGCGCTTTCCATAGAAAAGAGAAACTATACTTGTAGCCTCTGTTTCATTTTTTAACGAGCTTTCCACAAAGAAGAGAAACTATGCTCGTAACCTTTGTTTCATTTTTTAACAAGATTTCCACAGAGAAGATAAACTATGCTTGTGACCTCTACTTGATCATGGCTTCTAAGAGGATAATTCTCTAGAATAAAACCATGTCAAGGGAAAAAACTCAGTCATGGCTTCCAAGAGATCTTCATTGGAAGGAAGAAGAATTCTCTGGAAGGAACACATGTCGAGTGCCACGACAGGGGTAAGTATATCATGCTCCAATAGCCCTACCGAAGAGATCACTATGTAAACTACCATATCTAATTCATTTGAAGTTTAATGCATGGGAGACAGTGCCACATAATTGACCTGTGGTAGGGGTGATACCGACTGCATATAAGGCCTGTTTAGGGAGTTCATTAGGTTGATGGTCAAGTGAGGGCCAACAAACAAAAGTTTATCCATAGTCACCATTATTCCATCATGAGAGAAATACATCACATGGAAAAAGTGGACAAAATAACTTTCATGGCATAGACATAATCTCGCCCAATGAGTAAATCGAAATCCAAGGGGTCCTGGACTGCCATAACATCAATAAAGTTTGTTTTCCCTCCCAAAGTTACTGAAAACTGAGGAAGGATCCATAAAGGGTGATTAGTTCTTCTATTGAAAGAGAAACGAGTATGGGTAACTGGCACAAGCTTAGGATAACCCAAAGCTTGCCAATCAATAGAGGATAAAATACTAAAGGATGAACCTTCATCTATCAGCATATGAGGAACGTCCCAACCACAAACCTTTACTATAATCTTGAAAGGAATGTGAGAGGGAAGACGAGGTCTAGTTAGCAGACCCCAATAAAAAAGGATGGTCTCATTACTTGGAGGGGTTTTCGTAGGAGAATGAGGAATGCCTCCCAACATGGTAGATCCTGTATCTACGAGAAAAACATGGGCAAAATCAGGTTTACTCTCTAGCGGGAGAGTAGGATCAATCGATGATGAGATCGGATCAACCACCTTGGCACTCTTCAGAAGAAGAGTGGGACTGACTGATGATCTAAATGGAGAAACCACTTTGGCACTCGTCAGAGGAAGAGTGGGATTGACTGATGATGTAATCAGAGCAACCACTTTGGCACTCGTCAGAGGAGGAGTGGGATTGATCGATGAAGTCACTGGAGAAACCACTTTGGAACTCGTCATAGGAAGAGTGGTATTGACTGATGAAGTCATCGGAGCAACCAATTTGGTACTCTTTGGATGAAGGGTGGGACTGATCGAGGAAGGAACTGGATCAGTCACTTTAGCACACGTCAGAGGAGTGGGATTGACCGATGAAGTAACCGGGGCAACCACTTTGACACTCTTCGGATGAAGGGCGGGACTGACCAATGAAAGGACTGGATCAGTCACTTGGGTTTCAACTTCTAGATGAAAAGTGGGGTTGATCGATGATGAAACTGGATCAGTCACTTCGGTTTCACTTTCCAAATGAAAATTGGGGTTGATTGATGACAAAATTGGATCAGATACTTTGGTGAGTGGTGCAACCGAGGATGAAACTATATTGACCACCTTATCAACGAGATTTACTAGGGATGGAACCAGATTGACCATTCCATAAACTAAACATGGGTTGGGGGAAATCCTACGAGAACCTTTTAGAGGTTGAAGGTTTTCCAAAAGAGAAGAATCCTTGTCCATACGAGGACAAAGGTGAGAATAATAATCACCTTTGCATAACATGAAAGGGAATTTGACAGTTGTCTTCTTCTTACCAACCTTAATGTCACTAGTTGATGGGGTATCACCCACATGACCAGTAGGGGCCGATGATGTGGAAGACCACATTTCTAAGACCTTGGGAATACTAGGGCAATCCCTCAGAAAATTGTCACCCTTAAAAATACTGCAAGGGAATTTGGGTTTCAAATTCTTCATTTTAACCTTATATACCTTATCAACACTCCCAGTATTATTAACAGTAACTGGTTGCTTAGATTCAACATTTGATGTAGTTGGAGGCTTCGTCCCTTTCTGGTTCTTCTTCTTCTTCTTATCAATCTGGCTACTTGCTTGAGAGATTTCACTAGGCGAAGAAGGAAAAAGGTCGACATGAGGTTGATGTGTGGGTGGTATCCCTACATATGAAGAACTTGCATTCAAGATCACCGGAGTGGAAAAACACCATACTTGTAACCCAATTGTGAGACCTGGAAGGCTCAAAGTAGCGATGTAAGGAGGACCAACGTTTCCATAAGAAGGAAAAACAAAGGGTTCCCCTGACAAATGGGTTCCTTCATTAGTCATTCTGGGAAATCACGCCATAAACAAAAAGATAAAACCTAGATTTTGCTAGGGAGAACAAACTGTTACACCTCAATATTGTTCACTTTGATAAGTCTCATAAGTGTCACATGTTCCTCTCAACTGTCGCAAGTGTCGCATGTCATTCACAAGTGTCGCAAACATCAAACAAAGCATATTGCCATGATGACGACACCAAGAAGACATTTAGAATACCTCAGACACTTGATTTGGAGGAGGAAGAATGATTAACTAAAGTCAAGGAACTCGTATCACCTGAAAGGAACCCTTAAGATAGGGTTTTGAAGGTGAGCGCTCCTCTGCATCAGCCTTAGGAGTGTTGGCACTCCCCTATAAGGTCTTAGGGAGCATTATAATGCCCAACTACCCCGCTGAAGGAGTGTTATCCATCCTTGGAGTGTTGGTGCTCCCCTCAAGCTTCCTAGGGAGTGCTATAGCACCCTGATGCCCCTTTTGAGGGAGCGTTGTCTAATCTGGGCAGTGGTTGGCCCATTGAGGAGAATAAGGGAAGGATATTTCAAGTTTGGAAGGCAGTTGCATTCAAATTCTTGGTTCAATCAGAATATCCTTGATCTGAGGAGGGAATTCCTCAACCTACCCTAAATATACCTCAAGAGGTTAGGCCTCTCTTAACCTATATAAGCAGGCTCTATGATGGTGGAAAGGGGGAATAATTTCTAGCATGAAACCTATGATCTCATAGGAAACACATAGTGAACTAAAGGAGAGTGATCAGCGAAGCTGCTATCATCTAGGTTGTGGATCTTTCGAGCAAGGGTTAGACAAAGGGGACTTGACGAAGTTATCGCATTCGCATCTACGATTGTAAGTACTGTTGTCGTTATTCTCATTAATATGGCACGCTTGGCCTGTTTATTTCTAGTTTGTGTCTGATCTTACATGAACTTATCGTTGATAGATAGATCTTTTTTCAAGCTAATATCAATAGAGTAGGAAGTGGTCGTACTTTGTTTGTCTACAGGACTCATCGAGGAGCAAAATATTGGAGCTCGACTCGGAGCGTGTAGGGACAAACGTCGATAAAGAGGTACTTCTGTTCTCCTTCCTTATCATGAATTAGTTTGTATATATTTGAAAGGAATTCAGTGTCCATGTTAAGAACTTTCTGTCTTAGAGTTTAAGGTCTAGCTCTTTGAGGCAATCTACCTGTCCGCAGGGAGATTTTCCTACAACATAAATTGGCGACTCCACTGGGGAGTCCTCAAATTGAAACTTTTTGTTTTGATTTCTCCTCATAGACCTTGTCTTACCCCTTGATTTCTTTCACATATGGCTCACTCCTTTTTGATTGATTTCATGAGCTGATTGACTCCCTACCCCATCACACTCATCTTGATTATCGAGACTCGACTGCAATTTTTGGATTTTTTGACACTTTTAGGAGATTTTTGAACCTGGCGCCCCTGTCCCTGTGTTAACAGAGCACCAACACTCCTTGAGTGCCTTACACAGGGCGCTATAATTCTCCTTGCCCTTTATAACAGAGCGCCAACCCTCTTTTGGCCAAAAAACTTTCCAGAATTGCTCTTTTCAGGGTTTTACCTCTATGTTTCACTTGCCGAGTCTCCCTGTGAGTCAATGCTTCTTCCTTTTTAGCTTTGACATCTTCCTTTTTTGAAGAATAAGCGCCTTACTGTTTAGATCTTGTAGCCTTATTCACTATTGTTTTTGAGTTTTTTTTCTGTTTGGAGTTTGAAACCCATGCATTATCTTTCTCTCTTTTTTGACTGAGCAAAAAACTCTGGTGAAGGTCATCAGAGGCCTACGGATCTTTTCATTTGGTTTTAGTTAAGATCATTGTTCTTTGACATTTCTTTAGGTGTGAAGTTCTTTATTTTTCTTTGATTGTTTCTTTTCTTTCGCTTCTTGTTTTGATCACAACGAGAGGGTGTATTGTTTGTACGATTCTTGCTTGTGTTGGTTTGATTTTCATTGATAAAAAAAGATAATTAACAAGATGAGCATTGTTTTGAATTAATCATTATTCATATAAAAACATTAAAGAGACATCTTCATGATTGATTTTGCATATTAGAAGGTATTTCAAAAGTTTTAGCATCACATCAGATTTGATTGAAGAAAATTTGTTTGAGGACATTCCTTGTTAGTGCTCGTTAGTGAAAAGAACTCTCTCTCTCCCTTAGATAGATGTTCATCGAAAAGAAATGATTGCTTATCATCTGTGATTCATTTTTGGGACTGAGTCATAATTCCATCCGTTTCACTTCCATGCACCCCTTTTGAGTAAAGAACAACTATAAAATGAACGCTAATTAAAAATTATTTGGAACATTTTCTTTTCTAGAATCCTCCACCAACAGTAGACTAGGTTTAGTACTTTTGATTAGGCTGTGAGCATAACTCTCCAAAGTTTCCAAAACAAACATTAGCATCCTGAGTTAGGGAGAGTCAAATCCAATTGTCGTATAAGTCTGCCTAGGATCCCCCTCTCACACAGGGGTTACGCACGAGGTCGCATTCAGGAGAGATATGAAGATTATCCCTTCGTGGTTTGACTGATTGTAGTGGTCAGATCGTATTATGGGGATCGCTTAAAGGTAAATCCACAATTACTGCGTGGAATCCTTTTAGTTGATTTCGGGCTAGATACCCTGCCCGTACGTTCGAATCAGACTATCGACTATACCTGCCCAGGGGATGAATGTGAATTGGTAACCTTACTGGCCATAATCTTTAGGGTCTTACACAAGGTGACAGTGAAGGGAAGTCTCACTATACCTGGAGCAGACATTGGTCAAACTCACTCGGGCTCCTTAGAGGGTAAATCCACAATTACTGCGTGGAAGCTTGCACCAAGGCGTGAGTCCGTTAAGAAGGTCGCCATTGAAACTGTTCCACCATATCCCTGCCCCTTTTTGACTTGATCACGCAACGTTGGATTTCATCACCAACTAGTATGGTCATCGAGAGAAGGCCCTGTTTTCTTGGTTGTGATTCTTAGATTTTATTATCGTATGTTGTTTCTTTTTTATAGTTGGCCATAGATCCTTTTTGTCGACTCTTTTTCACCAACATTGACCCTCCACACCGTTTGTGGAGGCTACAGGGACGTCCTCCAGAAAATATGGAAGGGAACACCCCTTTACCCCCTCATTCTATGGAGGAATCTCCTCAACAGAGTGAGGTTCAAGACACTACAACTTCCCAAGAAGAAGTTCCCACTCCTTTAGAGAATATTCGAATTGTTTTAGAGTCTCCGAAAGATTTCCGCATTTCGGAGGGATATGATCGACGTGTCCTCCAACTGAATTTAGTTGGTGAATTTGTCGTCGTCAATCCTTCTGACAATCTAGCTGGGTCTCGTTCAAGCCCTTTAGTTGATGACCCCTTTTGGACCACAGACATTGTTTGAAGTACGCCGCGCATCGTGTGGAATCTTTATGGAACAGGGATGGGTGCTGACGCACCTATCGCTTACATTGTACCCTTAAACCATTTTATTGGTACCACCGTTTTTACGGCCACACCATCCATTGGTCTGAACACTTCGTCCATTGGCCCAGGTGTTATCCGTGATTTTGGTCATCATGATGATGAATTGATTATGGTGTATTCAAGCTCTTCATTAGAACTTTCTCCAGAGAAAAGTTACCTTTATCTCTTTCCAGAAATAACAGTTTTGAGAAAGGTTCGCAGGCTACCAATACATTTGACTGCGACAATGCATGATTCTCGCAGGCTTCCTTAAGCCAGGGTGCGAGAAGTTCACACTGTGTCTAACTACTAGGGTGAGAACACTTTCTAAAGAAGGGAAAAAGATAAATTCTCGAACCTTCTAGAAGGGAATATTCTAGAAGGATGAGATGGCATTCGAATGGTTATCTAAGTACTGGCTTTCCTGATATTTTGGGATCATTCCTATCCAAGTAACTAATTCACTCTCTCTTATATATAGAGGGGATTCTCATGGAAAAGGTTAGGAGCAAACAAGGTTAAGAAGACATTGGGGAATTAGTGAAAGATTGTATGAAGTACCGATGCTACAACAGCTAAGAACTCTAGCAAGGTTATCAAAAGTGGTTTATCTTCTTCATGCATGAGCAAGTGTGTGTGTCAGAGCCAGGAGCCATCGAAAGGAGGTCTTCAACATCAAGGCTCAGGTTGTAATCCTTGCTTTCTATCAATTTAATACAGTAATATGTCCCTTTCTCATAAAGCTAATGTCACTTTATTACATAACTCCTTGATCATATGTATAGATTAACTGTTGAATATATTGAGTTGTCTTCACTTCGATTGGTTTGTACTGTTGTGGTCTGGACGGTGCAAGAGCATTGGAGCGAAGCTGGAACAAAAAAGAACGAAGGAAGCAAATCATAAGGTATGTTCATGATTCTTACCTCCTAACGCATTCAATAGTCTAAATCTAGGGAAAGAGTATTATTCTGTCCTGCTTTGTTCTAGATCCAAGTGGATCTAGGGAGATCGGTTTGTGTCCGCACTTACGGATTAATCCTAAAACAAAATTGGCGACTCCACTGGGGATCGAATCCCATTTTCTTTGTGGTGTTTTGTGTTTTTTTGTGGCCATTTGCTCTGGTTTCATTTTTCTTCTGTCCTATCAGTCTTTGAGTCTTCAGGATATCCTGTTAGACCTTCTGAGTCCAGAAGCTTGTTGTAATTTTACTTCAATTTTCAAATTTTTTGTTATGTTCAGGACTTCTCGCACTGCATTTAACTGCAGCCTGTGAGAACTAGTCAGGTTCGCACCCTCTACATAGGGTTCAGTGCGAGGTGTTCTCACCTTGCTCAAAGGTTGCCTGCGAGAATCATAGGTTCGTGCACTGTGTTACATTCCTCGCCTGCGAACAGTCTTTTCAAAATTTTTGGAATTGAGTTTTTGTCTTTCTGACTGCCCAGATCAGTTGAAATACATCTTATTGGTTTATTGGACTATTGATTGATACCTTTCTTGCTTTAGTTTACCTGTGTGAATAGTCTTAGGGTTTCCAGGCTTTTCTTGGCATTTGTGGCTTGACTTTCATTTCTCGACTCTTCTGGAAAAACCATTCTCGCTGACTTCATATTTGGAATGTGTTTGATTTGTTGGGATCCAGTGATTGGTGGAAAGTTAAGTTTGCTTGGTTTTCTTATTTTCTTATGAGTTTAAAAGAACATTTTCATTTGCATTGAGAAGACTCATTGGTTTTCTCTTTGTTTTTTCTTTCATTGAAAGAGTTGATTGGGTTGTTATTTGCTTGTTCAGTGATTTGTTTTTTGTATTCTCATCAGTATAGTGAGAGTTCTTCTTGGAAAGTGAACAACAAGTTTTTCTTTCAAGAAGTTGTTTTTGTTTTTTAGAAAACATTGAAAAATCAAATTTTAGAGATTGTTGAAGTATTGAAAAAGACATATAGAGAATGTTCATTTGATTAATGATTGTTTTGCATTGACATTTAAACGGAAATTGTGCATTATAGTTCAGAGCTTGATTTGGAAAAATTTCTCTCTCTCCCATACATAGGATTCATTGAACGAAAAGTGATATTTTTCATTTTCATTCTTGCATTGTTTGGGTCAGAGTCATACAACACAAGTTTCACTTCCGTTACCTTTGAGTAAACAACAACTCTTAAAAAAATTGCGTAATCTTAAAATGTATCTAGTAACTCTTTTCTAGGGCTCTTTTACACCAACATTTAGCTAGGCTAGTGCTTTGGAGTAGGAAGAGAGATACACTCTCCAAAAGCTCAAAACACACAATAGCATCTTGAGTTAGGGAG
>SNQJ01S0014988.1:185859-208513 GCA_010110895.2 Picea sitchensis | reverse complement strand
GGGTTTTTACATAAAACCTCGAGCGTTGTTTTTATCCGTTCTTACGCTCGTCAATATAAGAGAATGTGATCGAGCATAGTTTTATCGCTTTTTCGGGCTCATAAGGTTATATGAAAAAGGAACCCCCCTGGAGTCTTCTTTAATCTCTTTTCAGACTCTCTAAACATGAAAAGATCGTCGAGCGACCTTGCTATTTTAACGCTCGTTAAAGTATTTGAATTATGCGTTTGGTGAGCGATAATTTATCTCTTTTTTGGTCTCATCCAGACTATGTTACGAAAAAGGAACTGAGAGCGTTCTCTTTTAAGTGTTTTTCCAAACTCTATAATCTTGAAAAACCTTCGAGTTTACTATCTCTGGACTCATTAAACAAACATTGACAGACCCGTGATGGGACCGAACCACTCCTTCTTAGGTTTCGTTAAAAATACTCCAAGGGACTCGTCTGAAGGATGAGCTTATATCAACAAGCATATGTGATCCTCTTCAAGCTTGCATAAAAATAAAGAGGTACTTGCCAGAAATGGTGGGGGAAAATTTGGGAAAGGGATATGTTTTCATATTGATTGGAAGTAAGTGTTGCTCTTGAACATGACACCCCCTATTCATCATTTGAAGCCGGTTTGGGAAATCCATTTGTCTCTCTTTTGATTGATTACAAGGTCATTCCATGTGTCGTCTTTGAGTCAATGCTGCCAAATCATTGGTCGTTTCGTTCATATGTTCAAGAGAAGTCCATTTGAAACCTATTTTGAGTCGGCCATCTGCAGTTATCCATTCTCTCCGAGTCGACCTTCGCTGTGTCTAGTCCAATTTGCAAATAAATATGTTTCACCTTCAAACTTTGTTACTCATTTCGTGTCATTGATGGGGGATACATCAAGGCCCTCCTGTGACGAGTTTTGTTCCGTCGACTTCAGCTCATTATCCGAAATCAAGACCTAGAAATTATTTAGTACCTTGGAGCTTGCATGCCTCAATGGCAAGTTTCCTCGCTTTCGACAGTGGGTTTACATCATTGACCGCTGATCGAGAGATTCCGTCGAATGTTAGACATCAACTCATTTATTCACACTCGATGGATTGTACTATAGTACCTTGGGAGTCATTGACATCAATGGTGATTTCCCTCGCACTTGTTAACGGTTTTTATCAATGACCGGTAATCAAGTGGTTTCTATCATGCTTGACTTCAACACATGTAATCGCATGGTTAGATTCATACTTTGGGCGGCGAGATTGAAGACCCTGGATATTATCTTTGTGATCGATGTTGCGATGGAGTATGTATAATTTGTGACACATAGATCCACTGTGTATGTTTCGTAGCTATGTCGTCTTGATTTGAAAATTTTCACATAGATCCACAGTGTATTTCGGTGGATATGTTATATTTTATTGGCATGAATCCATAGTGTATGATTGGTGGCCATGACCCATGTCTACAATGTCATCAGTCTGTGATCTGAGTATGGGAATGCCTACCTCAGAATTGATATATATGATACTCTACAGATGCTTGATTGTTCGCAGGTTTCTGATTAGATGTGCTCCTGGTTCTCGACACACACATGCAGCTTACAAAGTCTATTGACTGTCACTAGTTCCAATCTCAGACTTTGGGGGCATTCTGTTATCCATGATTTTGGTCGTCATGATGATGAATTGATTATGGTGTATTCAATCTCTTCATTAGAACTTTCTCCAGAGAAAAGTTACCTTTATCTCTTTCCAGAAATCACAGTTTTGAGAAAGGTTCGCAGGCTACCAATACATTTTCCTGCGAGAATGCATGATTCTCGCAGGCTGCCTTAAGCTAGGGTGCGAGAAGTTCACACTGTGTCTAACTACTAGGGTTCAAACACTTTCTAAAGAAGGGAAAAAGATAAATTCTCGAACCTTCTAGAAGGATGAGATGGCATTCGAATGGTTATCTAAGTAATGTCTTTCCTGATATTTTGGGATCATTCCTATCCAAGTAACTAATTCACTCTCTCTTATATATAGAGGGGATTCTCATGGAAAACGGTTAAGAGCAAACAAGGTTAAGAAGACATTGGATAATTAGTGAAATATTGTATGAAGGACTGATGCTACAACAACTAAGAACTCTAGCAAGGTTATCAAAAGTGGTTGATCTTCTTCATGCATGAGCAAGTGTGTGTGTCAGAGCTAGGAGACATCAAAAGGAGGTCTGCAACATCAAGGCTCAAGTTGTAATCCTTTCTTTCTATCAATTTAATACATTAATATGTCCCTTTCCCATAAATCTAATGTCACTTTATTACATAACTCCTTGACCATATGTATAGATTAACTATTGAATATATTGAGTTTTCTTCAGTTCGATTGGTTTGTACTGTTGTGGTATGGATGGTGCAAGAGCATTGGAGCAAAGCTGGAACAAAAAAGACCCAAGGAAGAGAATCATAAGGTATGTTCATGATTCTTACCTCCTAATTCATTCAATAGTCTAAATCTAGCGAAAGAGTATTATTTTGTCCTGCTTTGTTCTAGATCCAGGTGGATCTAGGGAGATCGGTTTGTGTCCGCACTTACGGATTAATCCTAAAACACCAATGTCTACTTCTTCTCTCCAGACGGCCTATTATACAATGGTCCCTCACATTCCAACCATTCCCGCCGATAATGCGGTGGTTAACCAAGCTGCTATTGGCACACCAGTAACACCAAGACCTACATCATCACTCCCTTTTGGGTACAGAGAACTGAATCTTTCCACTGCCACTACTACCCAAGTTACACCAGGAAGTTCCATACCTATCCAACAACTCGGAGGGACCGTTCTTGGCGGTCTTAATCCATTCAATAGTACCAGTCAGTCATTTACGTCTGGTTTTCAAATTCCAGGAACTCTACCTCAAGCCGGGGGGCATCCTCCCATCAGAGGACAACTTCCATTTGGGGGGAACCCTCATGCTGGGGGGAAGCCTCAATCCGGAGCCTACCATCAATCATATGGAAAAAATGTGTCTTCCACACCTAATCCATGGAATGTCCCTTTCCAAGGAAACCCACAGTTCTCGGTAGGACACAATTCTCAAGCTCCACAACAACCCCCTTATGGAAAAATGTCGAATCCATCTTATAATCCTCAAAAACCATCCGGTTATCCTCCGCTCTCACATGTTTCTCAAAAAACCTCAAATCCCATATACCCTGGTCAACACCAGCCTCATACAAGAGGGCCCACTAGTTACAATTACCCGCATAACCCAGTGTATGGCCCTACTGGTGTCCCCATGCCACATCAGCATTACCCATAGGTTAACCGACAAATACCTTTTCTAGCGACCCTGTACCTTCTAGACTTGTCTCGGTTAATGAATGATCCTATTTATCATTCTCCGGTTTGGCCAGTTATTCCAGCTAAACTTCCTTCTGATATCCCAAAATTCGACGGAAAGTCTGGAGAAGACCCAAACAACCATGTGATGACTTTCCATTTGTGGTGTTCATCCAACTCCCTCATGGATGATTCTATACGTTTGCGTCTTTTCCAACGAACACTTACGGGTTCTGCAGAAAAATGGTATATTGAACTACCACGTGCCTCTTTTCACAATTTCAACTCCCTTGCCATGTCCTTCCTCACACACTTCCAACTACCCATTCGATAAGAGACGAGTACTGAACTATTGACCTCCCTTTGTCAGACAACCTCCGTACATATCTCCGATCATATCCATGAATGGAGACGACGACGAAGGCTAATAAAAGTGGTCATTCCTGGCCAATTATTAGCGGGATGGTTCACTAAATCATTGCTACCCCAGATCGCTCATGATGTTTCCATGGGTGGTGTAGTCACCGAGGAAGAAGCTATTGCCCGAGCTCAGTACTTAGACTTGGTATATTCACAATCTGGTACTCTGTACGATTTGATACCAAATGCTACCCATGCCACTAATGATCCATCCAAACCATCGTTTGCCTCCCACGCGGATGGAGTTATTGGCTCTGTCAAAACCCAATCTACTTCCCAGTCGACTGGAACAATTCAGCGGCCCGCTTCGACGACTTCTCCCAGACCAACTGCACCCTTTTCTACCCCCCCTCAAACTCAAGTCTCTGAGGTGAATGCGGTCCAATCGACCCCTTCACAACAACTTGGGGGAAATAAGAAAGCGAGAAATAAACCAAAGAAAAAAAATAACAACGAACAACCAAAAAATCAACCGCAAACCCATGCTGCCGGAAAACAACCACAATGAAAACCGAAATTCCCATGTCTCATTTGTGGTGACGATCACTACACCTGAGACTGTCCACATCGCGATGAAGTGGCCAAGCTTTTTAAGGGAAATTCACAACCCGTTGTGCTTACTCTGCCTTTTCCACAGCAACAATCTTTGGTTTCTCAAACCCCCACTCTAGGGGGAAGTTCCAACCAATCCCATGATGAGGCCTAGAGAAGTGCCCACATTTACATGTTCAACGGGGTTACTCTGACCACTCACTTTGTAACATATGACACACGAGTTAAACCTGATAAGCCGAATACTACTAATGGTTCCGTACCAAACCCATTACCATCTTCTGTTAGCCCTCCATCTGGGCCACTTCAGATTGAGAAAACTTCATTTGACTCCATTTTATGCCTTCCTAAGAGCACTATCCGAAAATCTACCTTCAATCCTAGTTCACAGGCTGCCCAAAACTTTAACATTGTAGAAGATTTGGCCCAAGCACCGTGTGTTATGTCTGCCTTGGAAGTTCTACAACACTGTCCCAGCCAACGTAGAACGCTCTTAGCTTCTATCGGCGCTTTTGATCCTGAGTCATCGAATAACCTCACGTTTAATCTGGATTATCATCAACCACGACTCTCCCACCAGCTAGCTTTCCAAATCGATGTTGTTGTTCACAATCAACAAATCCACCGAACTATCTTGGATGAGGGAGCCTCTACTTGTGTCATGTCTTTATCTTGTTGGAAGGGCTTAAAATCACCTACCCTTAACAAATCCCCTACAATGTTATGCGCTTTCGATGGATGAGGTTTTCATCCTCATAGACTGTTACAATCCTTAGTCATTCAGTTGGGCGGCAAAACTGTTACCGTTGATGTCGAGGTGGTTGATGCCCCCCTCAATTACAACCTACTACTTGGAAGAAGTTGGTTCTACGCTATGACTGTTGTAGCCTCGTCGGTGTTTCGATGTGTATAATTCCCCCATCAAGTCAAAATTGTCACGGTCGATCAACTCGATTTCTTTACACCCGACGCCCGCGTCCCTGTCACCAACAACATTCCTTTTTTGGGAGACCACCCAGTTACGTATGAAAGCGTTGGTGTTGGATTATTGAAATATTCTATCCTTATGGGTACTTTCCCTACACCACTTCCACCTACCGCACATCATATTGCCACCGTCAATATGATCTCAACTATTCCTTATCAATCCTTAAAATCATCTGATCCTTGGATTGTACCTAGTCCTCTAGAATTAGATGTGCTCGGTGACACTATGCCACTTAGCCCAACCAAGGCCGCATACGTAGCTATTCAATCTACCTCTCCCTCTCCAAACAACCCACATTTATTGGCACCTTATTCCTACTCAGTTCCCTCATGGTTGGATTCCCTATCGTCTACCGTCGATTACATTTCCCAAATTTTCCCTTCTGACGAATCTATTATGGAAATGCTTAGCATTAACGATATACCTTTGGATGATAACCATCATCGATCCTCTTTTCTTTTTCCTTTGGAAGAAATTCACCAAGACATACACTCTGTCTTCCCTCCTGACGTTACCGATGCTCCACAATCTCCTATCCTCACACAAGATACTCTCTCTGAGGGGAATACGGGTAACATCTCTACTATGATCGTTATCGATATTTCGATCAAAGAAGGTGTCGTGAAAAACATTAATCTTGGTGCTAATTGCACACCCGAAGAAGTGGTCTCTTACACCGCTTTGTTTAAAGAATTTTGTGATGTATTTGCATGGAGCTACGAGGAAATGCTAGGGATCGACCCTTCAATCATCGTGCATGAAATCAAGACTTACCCTGGCGCGAAACCTATTCGAAAAAAACTTTGCCCGGTTCATCCCAAGAAAATCACAGCTATAAAAGCAGAAGTTGAGAAACTTCTAAAATCTGGCTTTATCTATCCTGTCCCTTTGACAGAATGGGTCTCCAACCTTGTTCCGGTTTCCAAAAAACAAGGAACCATCCGTGTTTGTGTTGACTATCGAGATCTCAACAAAGCTTGTGCAAAGGACAACTACCCTACACCCTTCATCGACCAAATCATCGATAATTGCGTTGGGAGCGTAATCTTCTCTTTCATGGATGGCTTCTCTGGGTATAACTAGATTGAAATCTTACCTGTTGATCAACATAAGATAGCCTTTATCTGCCCATGGGGAACTTTCTCCTATCGAAAGCTACCTTTTGGCCTAAAAAATGCTAGTGCTACTTTCCAGCGGGCCATGTCGTATGCTTTCCACAATATCAAGAATATCGCAGAGACTTACCTTGACGACTTACCTGCCCACTCATCCAACTGATCTGATCACGTTGATCACTTATGGGCTATTTTTCTTCGATGTCGATTCTACCATATTCGCTTGAACCCACATAAGTGCATTTTCGCTATCGAATCCGGTCGAATCCTCAGTTTCATTGTCTCCAAAGATGGGATTAGGGTGGATCCCTTAAATATTAAGGCCATTCTAGCCTTACCCCCACCTACCAATTTAACCCAACTCCAAAGTTTGCAAGGCAAAGCAAACTTCCTTCGCCGTTTCATTTGCAACTACGCTGAGATAACTAAAGGATTCATGCGGTTACTGCAGAAAAACACCCCTTTCATCTGGGATGACACTGCCCAACGGTCATTTGATGCTCTCAAGCACGCCTTGACCCACACACCTTTGTTACATCCTCCGGAGTATACAAAGGACTATATCCTTTACTTAGCCGCCTCCACTTCCACTATTGTGATGGTGTTAGTTCAGGAGGACCCCAACGGTGAAGAACATGTGATTTATTACCTGAGGAAGAGTCTATCTGGACCCGAACTCCGATATTCACATGTAGAGAAACTAGCTCTAGAAGACGTCATCGCTGTCCAAAGATTCCTCCATTACATCTTATTACGCACCACCATGGTGATTGCGGAATCCAACCCCATGTACCACGTCTTGACACGTCAAGTACTTGGAGGAAAATATTCTAAATGGATCGTTATCCTTCAGGAATTCGATCTTGAATTTACGAAGTCCAAAGCCAAAAAGTCCCTGGTGTTTGCAGAGCTCATCTATTCTCTCCCTCATGCCGATGAAGACATCGAACCTACAGATTCTCTCCCCAATGAATCTCTTTTCCTCATTAGAACCTCTAATCCTTGGCACGGAGACATCTTCCTTTACCTTCAAACCCAACGTTTTCAGCATAACATTTCTAGCGAAGAGCATCGATGTATTCACCACCATTCTCGTTGTTATCTTATCATCGGCGACACCCTGTATCTTCATGGTATTGACACTATCCTTCGACGATGTCTTGTTCACAAGGAGGCTAAACACGTTCTGAACGATTGTCACCTTGGCGCCTGTGGCTACTTTTGGCCCTTGATTTTCAAAGATTGTATCGAGGTAGTCAAAAAATTCCCACCCTGCCAAGTCTTTAACAAGAAGGCACGCACCCACCCTACTACACTGCACCCTGATATCGCCATCAACCCCTTCGCCAAGTGGGGTATCGATTTCATGTAGTGTAAGCCTACCTTAGCTGGGGGGCATGGTTATATAATCATCACCGTTGACTACTTCACCAAATGGGCTGAGGCTATGCCTACCTTCCTGAACGATGGTCGTACCACAAATCTATTTCTTTTCAACCATATCATAACTCGTTTTTTTGTACCATGAGCCATTGTCACTGATCATGGTGCACACTTCAAGAACCAGATGATGAGTGAACTGCATGTCAAATTGGGTTTTCGCCATGAAAACTCATCCCCTTACTATCCTCAGGCCAACGGACAAGTTGAGGCTATCAACAAAGTCCTAAAAACCATGATCTAATGCATGGTAGGGGAAAACAAGACATCGTGGCATCTACAACTTTTCTTTGCTCTCTGGGCTTATCGCACTTCCGTGAAAACCGAAACTAGATTTACTCCTTTCTAGTTGGTGTATGGCATCAAAGTCGTTCTACCAATCAAGTGTGAGATTCCATCACTCAAACTTAAAGTAGAACTCCTACCCCATACTTCTGTCGAAGAAGAACGTTTCTTGTATCTATCCAAGCTGGATGAAACATGTCGTGATGCCGCTCTCGCTAATGAGGCACATCAGAAACGAATTAAGAGTCAGTACGACAAATCTATCTATCCTTGGACTTTTGCAGAAGGAGACTTAGTCCTTGTTTATTACCAAGCTCATGATAAATTGGGGACAGGTAAGTTAGAACCTCTGTGGCATGGTCCCTACATCGTGAAGCGTGTTCTACACAGAGGCGCCTACGAGTTAGTATATCATGATGGAATTTCCCTAGGAGAGCCCCGGAATGGGATTTACCTTAAAAATTACTATGCCTAGATCACCTAGCATCTTTACTTTGTACATTATTGTATTTTAGTTTGGTGTGTCTATTTATTTCGCGTGCTCAAGTCTTTATCATTGCCACTCATGACTGTGCTTGTGTTTTCATGCGAAAATGGCGTCTTCCTTTCCTATATTTTTCGGGTTTGCAGATGGCACTAGTCGACATACCTGGAACATTGCTTCGGCAGCATGGGTCATTTACCAATTTGACGAGGTGGTGAGTTCAGGAGGTATTTGCTTAGGACCAACGACCAATAATATGGCAGAATATCACGCTGTCATCGGACTGTTGACCCAAGTCTCCTCCCTAGGTATCTCTTGTATCATTGTTTACTTAGACTCCCAACTCATGGTCTATCATCTTAACCGTATCTATGCTATCTGTAATCCTATCCTGCTACGTCTCCACCTGCAAGTTCATCGTCTTGAACGAATGTTTGATTACATTGAGTATAGACACATTCCAAGAGAACTCAATAGTGTTTCATATTTGTTAGCTAATTATATCATGGATCGGTATCTATCCCACATATAAGATTTAAGGAAAGTAAAATTGTACATCACACGTAAATAAAAACACATCACAAACATCATCATGTACAAATCATTTGGCACTGTAAAACTCAGAACTGTATATATATATATATATGGTGTGACTGAAATGTTTTGATTACATCAAAAAGTATGTAGAAGAGCAAAATGTTGGGTCTTTAAACCCCTATAACATTGCCTGACAAGGCATACAAAAATACGGTCACCAGAGAGATTCTAATCTCTCTGCACTACATTGTGTTCCGAGTAACATATCACTTCATGCACTACACGTCTCAGTAGAGAATTGACGTTCTCTGGCACTCCCACAGTGTGCCTCTGCAGATGTAAAGGCACTTCTCCCCTCCGTAGAGGAGGAATGCCCATCGTGAGGCCTTGGAGGTTTATTTCAACCTCCCGGAGACCTATCATGGGTACTCCCGGATCTGCTACAACTGGAGCACCCCCATGACGTCCTTGTATCAGTATATCAACTGGGTGCACTGCTCCCTTGTCTTCATGTTGAAAACAATACATCTTTTAAAAACTCTTCTATATACCCAAAAAAAGTACATATACATCAAAAACTTAAAAAAAAAAAACTAGACAAGGTGTTGCTCAATCTCTTACCTGACACATCCCAGTCTTCCCCCGCGGGTAGAATCAAATCCATGCTCCCGTGGAAATCTACCTCAGCATACGGGAAGTCTTCTATCCAAAGATACTACCATCTCAGCCAAGCAAAGAAATCACCAGTGAAACAAAACTCTGACTCCGCTACTAGCCTTGGAGACAGACTAGTCCACCTCTCCATCTGTGGTTCATCCACTGGCCGCACTTCTAGTGCTATCTGGGGCTGCATATGGGGGATGCATTCTATAAAAAATGAGACCAAAAAAGAGCCATAACCGAACTGCTTCTGTCCCATCCTACACCGTGAAACCTGTTCCTTCACATTTCGAAGGAACCCTGCACTCCAGTTCAACAATGTTGGTTCCAAACACTGTACACCATAAGCCACCTGCAATCTTGATGCCAGATGCATGCTAGTACTACCCGTCATGCCTATGATGGAAAAAAAAATGGACTGGAGGGGTAGCTCTCGGATATTCTTGATAGGGATTCTACCCCCTACCAGTCTTGCTTCTGGAACACAGTGACGTGCCAGATACACGCCCACCTGCTCAGATAGCGCCCTCTGCCCGGAAAAATATATGGGAACCCCTCTCTTTGAGAGGCCAGTCAATAAATACACGTCTTCCAACTCAATGGTTAGAGGCTATGTGCCAACTTGGAATCCTTGCTCCACAACATCCCATAAGTCGATCATGTGCTCAAGCAACAAAATCTCCTTCTTCATTTTTTGCAATTTGAAGAATTTTAGTAATCCACAAGCTCACATTGTGGCCCATGTGAGAGGACTCTTGAAGAATTTTAGTAATCCACAAGCTCACATTGTGGCCCATGTGAGAGTAGGACTCCGCAAAGCATCCAAGTCATAAATATCATGCTCTCGTTCTCTTTCCCCTCGATCATGGTCGCCAAAATCACCTACAAAACAAAAAGAATAAAAATTTCATTATTTCAACATTTTGGTACTTACAATTTTCAAAAGTAATCTAAAACATGAAATCTAATGCCCATACTATTAAAAAAGGACCACACCCTTGTTTTCAATAAACACGCCCCCTCTTAGCCATTCAATGTCCATCACACAACAATAAAAATGTTTTAAAATGAAAATAATTTCTTTATGGTCGGGCAAGGTGGCATATGTGAGAATTTTTCATGGGTTCTTTACCAAAACCGACCCATCCACTTAGGTATTGAGGCATTGGCATCTTAGACATCACCTTCTAAAATGTTTTTGCAAAAAGAATCCCCTTTTTCCATCATTTTTAATAGAGGCCGATTTGGTCCTTTTTGGGGCAACTTAGGGCTTCATTTTTTAATTAAATTCTGCTATGAAAATGAATATTAAACCATGTAATTGAAAGAAGGAGAGATGAAGATATACCTGGTCCAAACAACAAGACAAAAGGTCAACCGTAGCTCCGGTATCAAGAAAAACAAGATCCACCTCCGAAATGAGAATCTCCACTACTCCAAAATCCTTGTGCAAAATGAAATGGTAAATGGAATTTTCATTGTATTGCTATTTATAAATTTCCATTTTTATAAGGTATAGTCATTTATGGGTTTCTATAACAATATAATGGCTTCACTAAACCCCTGGTTTGTAGTTTTGACATCGCAGGTTTCCTGACAGTTCTGATGGGTTATTTACCTTGTCGCACTCATGAACATAGTCTTGGTTCATTCTCAAGCTCGAAAACATGAGAACGCGTCGGGTAAACTTTTATCTCTTTTTCAGACCCGCATGGACACACGAAAAAGGAACCCCCCTGGAGTCATCTTAAACTCTTTTCAAACTCTCTAAATATGAAAATATTGTCGAGTGACCTTGCTTCCTTTCACACTCGTTAAAAGGTTCGAAAGGGCGTCTTTCGAGTGATAGTTTATCTCTTTTTCGGTCTCATTAGACTACTGTACGAAAAAGGAACTGAGAGAGTTCTCTTTTAAGTGTTTTTCGAAACTCTATAATCCTAAAAAACCTTCGAATTTTCTGTTTTTGGACTCACTAAATCACACATCGACAGGCCCATACGGGATCAAACCCTTACTTCTTCCAGTTCGTTAAACAAAGGAAGAGGAACTTACCGAAGGTGAGTTATATCGAGCATGTGTTATCCTCCTCGATCTCATTAAATCAAAAAGAGGTACTCATCTATCTGGATGGGGGGAAATTGAAAGAAGCAAGCCAAGCAGTCTCTTGAGAACATTATCAATCAATTCTTAGAGTCTCCCTTGAACACGAAACTTTGTCTTTTGCACGCATTATAACCCGCTGAACCTCTGCACTGAGCCAATCCTTTGAGTTTCTTTCACTCCTTTGGGTCACCTGACATAAGTCACCGCATCCACTGCATCATCAAGTTTTGGTCCATGTCATGTTTTTTTGTTGTGCCTCAATGTTCAAGGGAAGTATCTGCCTCGAGAGTCAACCATCCCAAATATCTTGCCTCAAAATCCATGTCAGTCTACGTCCTTTTGATCCACCAATTACATCTGTATGTATGTTTCGTGTCATTGATGGGGGATACATCAAGGCCCTCCTTCGATGAGCTTATTCCTGTCGACCTCAGCACGTTATCTAGGAATTAGGCTTAGAAACCAGTCAGTACTTTGGGACCTGCATGCCTCAATGGCAGGCCTCGTCACATTCGACAGTAGGTTTACATCATTTACCTCTGATCGGATGATTCCACAGATGTTCGACTCTGGCTCATCCACTCGCATTCATTGGAATGTACTAGGGTACCTTGGGAATCATTGACATTAATGGTGATCTCTCTCGCACTTGTTAACGGTTCACACCATTGACCGGTAATCAAGTGGTTTCTGCCCTGTTCGACATTATGACATCTATTCACATGGTTATAATCGTACCACATTGGGATCGATAAGAAGACCCTGGGTTGAGTGATCACTTTGATATATGCTTTTCCCAGGTTGCGAAGGAGTTTCTCTTGGACAAGTGATACATACACTATTACATAGATCCACTTTGTATTGGTCGTGGCTATGTCTTGTCACCTCCTAGATCCACTGTGTATTCTTTTTGGCTACGATCAGTCTAGGTCATCAGAGTATAGATCCACATTGTATTCTCGGTGGCTATACCTTTTCATCAATACAATTATGGATCCGTAGTGTATTTTATGGTGGCCATATGTTGCAAGTATTGATCACCCAAGCATAGGTATGCCTGCCTTGGGTTTTGAAATATGTCATGATATTTGTTGGATGTTTGTGTGTAGCTTCCGTCAGGTTGTCCGAGTCTATACCCTTGCTTGAACATCTACAAATAATTTCAGTTATCAATTCGCATCTTCTAACTTCATACTTTGGGGGGCAATCTGTTACACCTCAATATTGCTCACTTTGATAAGTGTCATAAGTGTCGCATGTTCCTCTCAACTGTCGCAAGTGTCGCATGTCATTCACAAGTGTCACAAACATCAAACAAAGCATACTGCCATGATGACGACACCAAGGAGACATTTAGAATACCTCAGACACTTGATTTGGAGGAGGAAGAATGATTAACTGAAGTCAAGGAACTCTTATCACCTGAAAGGAGCCCTTAAGCTAGGGTTTTGAAGGTGAGCACTCCTTTGCATCAGCCTTAGGAGCATTGGCACTCCCCTATAAGTTCTTAGGGAGTGTTATAATGCCCAACTTCCCTGCTGAAGGAGAGTTATCCATCCTTGGAGAGCTGACGCTCCTGTCAAGCTTCCTAAGGAGCGCTATAATGCCCTGATGCTCCTTTTGAGGGAGCGTTGTCTAATCTGGGCAGTGGTTGGCCCTTTGAGGAGAATAAGGGAAGGATATTTCAAGTTTAGAAGGCATTTTCATTCAAATTCTTGGTTCAATCATAATATCCTTGATCTGAGGAGGTAATTCCTCAACCTACCCTAAAGATACCTCAAGAGGTTAGGCCTCTCTTAACCTATATAAGCAGGCTCTATGATGGTGGAAAGGGGGAAGAATTGCTAGCACGAAACCTATGATCTCATAGGAAACAAATAGTGAACTAAAGGAGAGTGATCAGTGAAGCTTTTATCATCCAGGTCGTGGATCTTTCGAGCAAGGGTTAGACAAAGGGGACTTGACAAAGCTGTCACATTTGCATCTACAATTGTAAGTATTGTTGTCATTATTCTCATTAATATGACATGCTTGGCATGTTTCTTTCTAGTTTGTGTCTGATCTTACATGAACTTATCATTGATAGATAGATATGTTTTCAAGCTAATATCAATAGAGTAGGAAGTGGTTGTACTTTGTTTGTCTACAGGACTCATTGAGGAGCGAAACATTGGAGCTCGACTCAGAGCGTACAAGGACAAACACCGATAAATAAGTACTTTTGTTCTCCTTATTTATCATGCATTAGTTTTTATATATTTGAAAGGAGGTCAGTGTCCACGTTAAGAACTTTTTGTCTTAGAGTTTAAGGTCTAGCTCTTTGAGGCAATCTACCTGTCCGTAGGGAGATTTTCCTACAATATAAACATCACACTCTAAAAAATATAGTAAGTAAGCAAGCAAACAAAACCTTCTCACAATGAGAACACTAGTTGGTGATGAAATCCAACATCGCAGGAACAAAGTAAGAAGGGGCTGAGATAGAGCGGGTGGAAAATTTACGTTGACGACCTGCTTAACTGACTTACACCCTAGTGAAATCTCCCACACATAATCATGGGTATACCCTCTAAGGAGCCCAAGTGAGTCTGGACAACGTCGATTTAAGGTACCATGAAGACTTTCCCCTCCACAATCACCTTGTTTAAAGACCCTAAAGAGATAGGCCACTAAGGTTACCAAATACAACAATGATGCCTGGGGAAACAGTCAATATTCTGATCCGCGTGCAAGGGTAGGGTATCTAGCCTGAAATCAACTTGAAAGGCTTCAACACACCATTGTGGGTATACCTTCAAGTAACCCCCATAATACACATAATCTCTACACCAAGATCAACAAATCAGGGTGACTAACTCTGCCAGTCTTAATGCGACCTCGTAATTGACCCTTGTGTGAGAAGGGCTTCCCAGGACAAAATGTAGCAATTGGATTTCACCTTTCCCTAACACAAGATCCTATGTTTGTTTTAAGCTTTGGAAAGTTATCTTTCACACCTATTCCAAATCCATACAACTAATCTAATGTAGGTTTTCTACCAGAAAATGTAAAAATGTCTAATCAATTTTAGTTTAGAGCTTGATTTTTAAAGTTGTTGTTACTCAAAAGGAAAATGGCATGGACAATATGTTGTTTTGACCGACTTGAAAGTTATGAAAAGAGATGAATATGAAATATTTTCATTTCTATGAAGACTATGATATGACAAGGAGAAAACATTCATCATTTCAGATGCACAATGCCTCAAAATGTCAAAAACATGCAATTCCGCTACTTCAAATGCAAGCTAGTTTTATGACCCAAAAATAAGAATGCATTCAAAACAATGAGAACTGAAAGAAAACAAGTAGAATATTTTTCTAACAATAACTTATTCAAGGATCCTAAAACCAACAAGCATCCAAAGAGTACAACAAAATGCAAAGAAGAATCCAAGAAAGGATAGGGAGAAAGAGAGACCACTCAAAACTGTCTCGACAAAAACGCAGCTAGAAAAGAAACATTTACGTTTCTGAAAGAGGTTTAAAACTCAAATCAATACAAAAGAGATTTAAAAGCATCATAAATCATCAATAACCAATCCTAACAACTTCACAAACCAACCACATAGGCTAGGTAAAGACCTCTGTAGAATAAGTTGCAAAAACTAAGCAAAAGAAGGCAAAAAACCCTGAGAAAGAGACCAGTGCTCCCTCAAAAGGGTGTGCAGAGTGCTGTAAGCGCTCCCTAAAGAACTGTAGGGGAGTTCTACCACCCTAATATGGCCTACATGGGGGTTTTGGTGCTCCCATAAACTCAGAAAAATGCCAAAAAATGCACAAAAAGCAAACAGAATGCTTGAAAATTGGGGAATTTTCTAGTGAAGGTAGGAGAAGGTTATTGGATGATGAAAAACCAATAAATTATTGGGAGAAATACCTCAAATATAAAATGGAATGGTGCAAAATATCTTTGAATATCCTTACAAAAAAAATTCACTCAGTCAGATAAATGAGAAGAAAACGACAAATTGACTCTAAATCGTTAAAGACAAAGAGTTATTCAAAGTAAGGAAGAAAAATATATCATAAACCCAAACACATCATGAAATCTTAGAAATAAAGTTGTTGGATATCCAAACAAAGATACACTGAAGTGATGAGAACTCTAAGCAAATCAAAATAGGAAAAAATGGATTTAGAGACTAAACTCTTGCAAGATCTTTAAGAGAAAGAGGGCAGTGCTCTGGTGTAAGGGGTACCAGAGCATTGCAACGCTCTATGTAAAGCCAACATGGAGCACCAATGCTTTGATAGCAAGGGAAGGGGAGCACTAGGATTCAAATTTGTTAGAGAAATACTCAAAAATCCAAAAATTCAAGCGAGTTCAGAAATCCAAAGTGTATGGGATGAAGTGAAGGGTCAATCAACAAATCTAACAATAAAAGACACAGTATGAATAAGATCAAAATGATCAAAGGAAATCAAGATCTAGGAAGGAAAAAATTCAAAGGTCCCTCCCTAGTGTAGTCGCCAATTTCTGTTACAGGAGAATCCTCCAGCGAACAAGCGGATTCCCTCTTGGTATCTAGACCCCTAAAACCAAGACAGAAAAGGTGCTATCATTGGTCACTGACATTCTTTTAGATCTAATTAAGCTAATATATGAAGAGGAAGAAGAAAAATGTGTAACTTGTTAATGACGTTTGTCCTCGCAAAGTCCAAGTTGAGATTCAATACCAAGCTCCTCAATAGGTCCTGTAGAACAAACAAAGATACAACAAGCTTCCTATTCTACTGATATTAGCTCAAATACAGATCTATCTACTGAAGACAAATTCATGTGGAACAAACATAAACTTGAAAGAAAAAGGCCAAGAATGTATGTATATTGATGAGAACAAATGAAGAGTACTTACAATCCTTTGATGAAGGTGCAACAACTTCTTCCGTCTCTCCTTGTCCAACCCCTTTTCTCAAGTAATCTGCATTGATTATACTTAAATGACATCTCACTTATGGGATCATAAGTTTGGTGTCATTCTCAATCTTCATCTATCTGTACTGTATGTTTCCTATGAGATCATAGGTTTCATACCTCCAATCTTTTCATGTATCATGTACCATGAGAAGGCCTCCTTATATAATCTTGGAGAGGTCCAACCACTTGAGAGGTCTTTGGGATAAGTTGAGGAATCCTCTCCTTCAGTTGTGGATATTCTCTAAGATCATGCCTTGAACTCATATTCAAATCCAACCAACTCCAGAGATTGAGGGGATTCTTCCCTTATTTATCTCAACAAACAAAAATTCACTCAGGAAAGGTAGTGCTCCCCCAAAAGGGTGCATAGAGAGTTTCAACGCTCCCCCAAAGAAGGCTAGGGAGCATCGATGCTCCCTGACAGTGGTTAGGGGAGCGTTGCCTTCCAAAAATCATTTTTAAGTAGTTTTTGCAGTGGCAAAAGGCTTGTACTCCTTATCAAGTTATTTCTCCTCTTCAAAACCAGTCTTTGAGGTGTCTTAAGTGTACTTATGATGTCATTAGAGGCATGACATAGGCAAGATGGAAGTATGATGCTTGCGACACTTGCGGTCAATATGCAACACTTGCGGACAAGATGCGACACTTACAACACTTGTAATGATGAGACTTGTGACACCATTGAAGTGAGTGATTTTGATGTGTAACACACAGCTAGGTATTTAATAACCCCAAGGAATTTCACCTTCCTAGAATCGAAAGAATACAGGTTGTGGTAGGTTTTTGTGACGTCCAACCTTAGTTCTTCCATGACAATCTTAGGCATAGGATTATGGGATGCTCCTGAATCCATTAAGAAGTTATGAAACACCTTATCATGGATGTTCAATGAAGTCTAGAAGGGAGGGGAGGAATCATCTCTATCTTCTACCAGAGGTCCTAATATGACAGCTAGTTTTTCATCTTGCAAATTGACTGAGTCTGTGGGATGAGACGTAGGTTTAGACTACAATAGCTTAGAGAGTCTCATTTTGAAATATTCATGCTTGACCAGTTCCGAAAGGGGGACAGGGATTCTAAGCTTTTGAATTTCATGATCAAAATTGAAAAAGGGAGAGGGCTTCAAAATCTCCTTCAATTCTAGAACAAGAACTTTAGTTACTGGAGAGGGTGCTTGCACCTTCTTACCTTTGTTTTTGTCTACTATATCTTTACCAGTCTTCTCTGCTTTGGTAGGCTGGTGAGGAACATTGGTCTTTCCTTATTTCTTCTTGGACCTCATATTATATATGTTTGGGATGTTGTTGGCCTTATATCCCTTACTCAACGCATTAAGTTGGTTGTCCATGAGAGATTCCTCATATGGAGATTGAATCAATGAGTAAAGGAGGAGGTGTATCCAAGACAGTGGATTTCAGGATCAAAGCCCTGATCCTTACCTTCATCATCTATAACAAGATTATTTTGGAGAGGGATATGGATGTTCTAATAATTTATATCTTCATTCCTCTGCTCTCTTGGAATAATTTGAGAAGCGTTGTTAGGTCTCCTGAAGTTACCACTATTATCAACATTTTGTGGATTTCTATATTTCTGTCTTCCTTCAAGCTTCAACTTGTCCATCTCAACAGACATATATTTTACTAATTTAGTAAGTTCATCAACTTGAGGATCTAGGGCTTCAATTCATCTAGGGCTTCAATTCCGCCAATGGATCAAGGTGGCAAGGCCATGAACCAATTCCTAGCTTCACCATCGAGGCTATGAACAAATATCCTCATCCATACATATTCATTCTATATGACATGATTATTTGTAAAACTATAAAATGTTTCAAGATCTGTTTATGCAGTTATGTTTCCCTCACCTATGAACTTAGGTAACTTCTTAAGGTAGCCATCTACTGGGAGGGAATTAAAAGGCCGAGGAAAAATAAGAGGGGCATACCTAGTAGCTATTATAGCTCCATTCTGGTTCTGGGGGGATTTTGTCCTGCCATTGGAGTGTGAACATGAGGAGAAGCAGGTGGAGATGGAGTTCAGATAGGTGAGATTGGAAATGTACTTCCAGAGAAAAAGGTAGTAGTGTTGGCAGCAAAAGAGGCTTCTCCTATAGTGACTCTGGTAGGGGAAGGGATAGTAAAACATGGAGTGGGGAAATATACTAAGGTCCTGGTTCTGAGCCAGGGAACAACTTCAGGGGAGATGGGAGTGTCAAAACTTTCTCCTTCCAAACCAAAGACAGGGAAAGATAAAACAATAGGAAAACTCCCAAAATTCAAGGTTCTAGAAACTCCAACTGAAGATATAATAGGAGTATGAGAAGCAACTAATGGAGTTTTAGAGGGAGGATGATGGAAATTATGAGAATCACCTGGTTCGACAGCTAAAGTACCTTATTAAGGGGTCTTTCCTTTTCTGATAATTTTCTCTGGGTCAGCTTCAGGTGTGGATAGAGGCAGTTGTGGGTGATACCTCACGTGTCTACCTTTTAGAGCCAGCTGAAATAGTGGATTCGAACCAGTGGAGTCACCAGACAGTGGATTCACTAGGTGAAAGTTGCAATATTCAATGGTACTGAGTTCTGATGCACCTTCAGAATCAATAAGCTTTGTCATTCTATCCCAGGGAAAATCTTCAATTTTTCCCCGACAATGACACCAGAAATGTTGGCACTAGAAGTCACCTCCAGATTGCGTCGAAGGTAAGCCCAGTACCCATCAGAGTTTTATGTCATAGTTTGGTTTTTAAAGAGGTCAAATGGATGTAGACTCGAGATGATATCGTCTTAACTCAGAAAACTGGACTGATATGCACAAACAGGTGAGGTCTTAGTTTAACTTTAGTCGATAAGTTTTATTAAAGGTGAGTAGGAGGAAGAACTTGTGAGGAAATGTAGAGGTCTTCTATGGACATCGGGTCTTCCAGCAGCCTAAGGAGGAAAATCTTTGAATACAATACCCTCTTGAACCCAAAAATTCAGGAAACTGAAAACGTCATAACAATATAGAAATCAAACCTACATTACAATATAGTCACAACAACTCGACTGGATAACCCATGGCCGAGTCTTCAATATCAAAAGAAAAAGAGATGATAAGAAAGTTTACTTTCATTAAACAAGAAGTCTCAAATGGAAAAACATAACCAGAGAACCAGAGGCTTCATTAAAATTTTACAATACGGGAGCTTAGCTCAACCATAGACCATAAAAAAATATCAAAATTGTGTATTTATACTCAGAACAGTTGCCACCACTAGGAGCATGACCTAGCCACTACAATCAAAAATTTGTTTCTGTATATTCTTCTATCATTCTATACTTGCATTCTTTTGTCAGACACGATCTCAAATCAGTATGGGATTTGCAGGAGAATCCAGTGACAGGGGAAATTTCGGGTGACAGTCTACCTACACGACCATCTTTCCATGCTTTCCATTTATGGGGTGAGACAAGGTTTCAACAACCTCCACCATTTCCATTAACTACTTTCATTGGGATTGGGTTGGAGCCTGACACCCATGAATGTTCTAGGATACGTTCACGACTCCTCCAAGACAAGCCCGACACCTCAAAACCATGCATATCTTATGATGAGACCAAGATGAGTGATTTCGGCCCCTGACACAACTCCTATCCATCACTCCTCACGACCGTGGGCCATGACCTTACTCATATCCCACATGAAATTTTGAGATCTCACATTTCGGGAGTCTTCACTACCCTTGATTTCAAATATTTTGATGCTCGATCCCATGAAATGACCCATCTAGATCAACGGTCAGACATACTTTGGATTTGACGGCCATGATCATTTCCTTAAAAAATATTAGCTGCTCGTTGCTCAACAAGTTCTTTCCCTTTCTTTATGGACTTGCTTCCACATGATCACGGGCTATGATCATGGGCCCAACTCCCAGGAACGTCGTGATTTCACGTTTCGCGAGCTCTCATTGTACTCCATGCTCAAACCTCTGAGTCATGAAATCACGATCTCTTGGATAAGGTGCCACTCGTCCCCTTTGATCGGACAACCCAGATGGATATTGGAATTTTGGGACCTCAGGCCATCGAGATTTCAGTACTCGGGGCGTTGGATTTTCTCACTTCAATTTTCCCAAAATGACTTCCTCTGCAAATCAGATCTGGTTCCATGCGTCCTTTTAGATCGAAAAGATCTTGTTGATTTCAAGTTTCGAGGATTCAGATATTTTACAAATAACTTCAACAACGTTCTGAACTCCCGATTCCCACACTTATAATTTGTCATTAATCTCCAAACTTCGAAATGAAATTTCCTCCGCCAAACTGAACTTGCTCACTCACTTGATTCAAGTCCATATCAGATCACTCTAAGTGTTGTTCTTTTGCTTATGGATGTAGCTCTATAAACAAATACTTGGATGACTGGATGAGGGCTCAAGAAAATAAGAGGATTAGTGACAGAGGTAAAGAGAGAGAAGTGATTAACCTTAGAGAAAACATAAAGGCTTAGGGTCGACACCTCTTAGGTAGGAAAAAAGGAGAAAAACTATAAGCTGAAAGGAAAAGACCCTACGATTGGGTCTACAAAAGGAGGAGAGACAAGAAAAACTACAGACTTAAGAAAAAAACCCCAAATTCACAAGACTCTAACAAGTTTATGTGATAACATGCTGGGCTACAATACTCATTCCATCCCTATGGCCTCTAGCCCTTTTTCTTACAGTATGCCAAATTTCACATCACAATTTTCATCGTCCATTCTAGTGTCTAATCCGAATACTAGTATTGGACTTGGGGGCATGGCTCCTCTGCATATTCCACTCTATTTTGGTGGTGCTCATATTCCCCAAATGACTCCTACGGTTGGAATCCTACCTCCTTTTCACCCCAGGTCTAATCCTAGTCTTAATGCTCCTAGATGGAGTAATCAATGAGGTGGAAAAGATGTTGCTTATGTTCCGTCCTTTACACCTACCTCCTCCACACCGATTCTGACCAACACATTTGGCATGACGAATCCACCTCTGTCCTATGGATTCCCACCTAGAGGAGGTCAGTTTCACACTTTGGGAAACCACCAACCTCGAGATACTCCGACTGGGGGGGATATTTACAATCCTCCTAATAACATTCCTAATGTAATGGTGGTCAACCAACCCTTTATGAATCAATTCAAAGGGGTTTTTTACAATCCGGATAAGGACATGGTGCATACCATAACCCTGTATGTGTTATGATTCACCAGCAATAATCTTTCCCGGGAGCTTAGGGCTAGATGTTGCAACCCCGTCTCCCTTTTTTGGCCATGCTCAATTTTCCATACTTATCAATATTAATGAATGAATTGGTGCGTCATGACCTGACATGGCCCCCAGTCCCTACCAAGATTCCTTTGGATATTCCAAAATTTGAGGGGACGATTGGTGAGGATCATGGTGATCATGCCACTACTTTTCATCTTTGGTGCTTTTCCAATTCCCTTAACGACGATTCCATTCATTTAATATTGTTTCAACGCACCCTCACAGGGGTTGGAGTGAAATGGTATATAGAGATACCTGGGGGGACGTATGGGAATTTTAATTATATTTTTCTAGTTTTCCTCAACCACTTCCAACTGTTGGTTCGTTACAATGCTACCATAAAACTTTTGTTGACCCTCCACCAAGACAAAGCCACCCATATTGTTAAGCCCTAATATTGGCCCATTACCCCTTAATTGGGGCATATTAGATTAGTAATTTTATTTTATTTATGTCGGCTTTAGGCCATTAGTTGTAATTATACCTCCTAGTCTCCTATATATACCAAGGAGACAT
>SNQJ01S0014988.1:162546-183068 GCA_010110895.2 Picea sitchensis | reverse complement strand
CTCTCATTCAAAGGTTGCAGCAGGATTCCAGTGCATCAGATACATTTACATGGAAAAATGATTCACTATGGTACAAAGATCACTTATATTTATGTAAGAACTCCCAACTCAAACAAAAGGTATTATTGGAATTGCACACCTCTTTGGTAGGAGGTCACTTGGGATTTTTGAAAACCTACCATAGAGTCAAGAAGGAATTTTTCTTGTATGGCCTTAAAACTAATCCTCAAAGGTTTGTGGTGGAATTTTTGGTTTGCCAACAAAATAAGGTGGAAACAATTAAGACCCCAGGTATTTTACAACCATTATCCATCCCAAGTCAATGTTGGGAGGAGTTTTCCATGGATTTCATCATAGGGTTACCAAAATATGAAGGAAAGAGTGTCATCATGTTGATTCTTGATAGACTAACCAAGTACGCACACTTTTCTACACTCTCTCATCCCTTCAAAGGCAGTATAGTTTCCACTGCATTCATGGAGACAGTTCAAAAGCTACAAGGAAGCCCAAAAATTATTGTAAGTGACAAAGATCCCATCTTTAGTAGACATTTTTGGACAGAATTATTTTCTTGATTGGGTACTCAATTGGCTCATAACTCATCTTATCATCCTCAATATTATGAACAAATTGAGATAGTGAAAAAATGTCTGAAGGATACCTTCGTTGCTTTATATCTTATAAACAAACACAATGGTACAAATGGTTACCCTTGGAAAAATGATGGTATAACACTTCTTTTCATACTGCAACAAAAATGACACCATTTATGGCACTCTATGGATACCACCCTCCTTACATCACTTCTTATCTAAAATAAAAATCTAAGGTTCAAACAGTAAAAGATCACATCGAGCATCAACAACAAGTTCTCCAAATCTTAAAGGACAACCTGACCATGGCACAAAATCACATGAAACAACAAGTAGATCAACATCGTAGTGAAAGAAGTTTTGAAGTAGGGTATTGGGTGTTTTTAAGACTACAATCATACAAACAAATGTCCCTCAAGCAAGCTAAGAAGGATAATAAATTATCACCAAAGTATTATGGACCTTATAAGGTGTTGCAAAATATTGGTACTATGGAATACAAGTTGGAGTTTCTTGTATCTTCACGAGTACACCAAGTTTTTCATGTTTCATTCTTAAAGAAGGTTATAGCAGACAAGATACCAGTTCAAACTATATTTATAGAACTTGATGAGGAAGTAAAAATAATACTCGATCCTGAAGCTATCACTGACACAAGAATTCGCTAGTTGAGGAATAGATCCATTTCAGAGTATCTCATTAAGTGGAGGAAACTACCTATTGAAGATTCCACTTGGGAAGATGAGTCTTTTATACAAAATCATCCAAACTTATTCAAGCATTGCGGGCAACACTTGTCTGAATGGGAGGGGCATGTTAATCCCTAAATAGTGGCACATTACCCCTTAATTAGGGCATATTACATTAATAATGTTATTTTATTTATGTTGTCTTGGGTCCATTAGTTGTAATTGTACGTCCTATTCTCCTATATATACCAAGGATACCTTTTCATTTGGAATCATCTTTTATTTGGAAATATATTGGTTTATAAGGAGGTTTCCCCCTCGAAGAGGTTTATTATCTAAAATTATATTTTTTTCAAGGTGTTGAGTACTTATTGTAAGGTTTTTCTATGCTATCTTGGTATTTGGTTCCTAACATGTGTGAAGTCTGTCAGCTATCTCTTCATGTTGAAAAATAGTGAGGTGCACCAGTTGTAAACCATGGGTCACAAGCCCTCCACTAAGTAGAACATAATTGACCTTGATTCCTGATGAAATGAGTTTGAACCTGGGATCTGTGCCAACAATAGGACAATGATATTGAGGCTCAGGTCATTGATCTCTCTAATCGGGAGTTGGCTCCCTACCTTCTCAGTCCCTGCAACACAGTGAGTGGCTATGTAGTCATGTATATTCATGCCACTCATAACTCCCTAAGATTTGAGGTTCACCACCTCACCCCGACGTGATAATCCTATTAGAAAGTATATTTCCTCCACTTCAATCCTCATTGGTTTCCCATCGAGGTTGAAGGCCTCTATATATGGATCCCAGTAGTTCACCAACATCTGAAAAAGTATCACTTGAGCCTTCATTCCTTTGAGAGCCCAAAATTTATATATCCTAGATCTGCTTAATGCCATTTGGGACCCTGGATCTCTTTCTTCTACAACATCAACCTCGTGGTTCTCTCTTTATCTCCACTCTAGCACCATCCTGCAAGTTTAAAATCAAAATTTGAGTCAATATCATTTAAAAAATTCAACTCACGAACTTGTATGCGAGTTGCACTTTACACAGTCATGTATAGGGATGCATATACACGGTATGTTTTGATAACAGTTGCATACAGGGCTATGTATACACAACCCAATAAATTATAACCCACATACACCCTTGCTTCTAATTTACACCTTGAAATACTAAAAAAATGAAGCCTTAATTAAAATTTTAAACCAACAAAAATGAAGAGAAAGGAAAGAAGTATTACTTGGTCTAGACGGTTGTCAATTCCATCAATCGTAGCTCCCACAATCGGCAGTTGTAGATCAAGGGAAATTTGGTCCAAAATTCATTATTTGGGTAAAAAATACAAATGGTATAGTAAAATTGGTTATTTTCACTATTTATAGACAAAATTTACCCACTTTACATAGTTTTCACTAATATTTTGGACTAGTCGACTAATCATGTAGTGGAAGGAGTTGGCTTTGGTGGTTTTTTCCAGGGATTCTTGCGGTTTCTAGCATCATTTTTCCCATTCGTGACTTTGGCAAGTATTTTCTTTTACCGAGAATATAGGATAGGTCGTCACTCCATTTTGCATACTTGCATTATCCTATAACTGCAATTCATATGCATTAGGTACAAAACCATTTGTTAGCAACATGAACCCTTCTTTATGCTACTAGAAGTGTCATTATTGAATGGTAGAGACTTACCAAATATGGGTTCCCTAGTTAGAACCTCTTTTCCATTATGTGCCCATGCAGAGATTTTTCTGTAGGACTGGGAGTGCCTTATAACTAATATGACTTTTCATTTGAACCTCATTACTTAATCATAAGCATGTTGATCTATACCTTGAGACTCCCATGAGTCTGATTTAAGATATTTTTTTACTCTCTCAAAAAGAGAAAATATTGTCGAGTGAACTTTTCTCTTTCACACTCGTAAATTGGATTTGAAAGGACGTCTAATTGGTGTAAGCTTAACCCTTTTTCAAACCAAGAGGACCAAATTTATTAAAAACAACATTCTTTGGAGTTAAGTTGTAATTGCATCTCATTCTCTTGCTTGCAATATTGAGCCTATTTCTGGTTCCCTCTTTTTCATTACAAGCCTATTATCTCAAAAAATTGCATCATCATCCAAGTAGAGCCTTGTTTATATCCTTTACATATTGACACCTTGTACCCTATGAGGAAACATTCCCCTGAGTATCCATATCTTGCATGCACCTTCTTTCATTGAGCATAGGTATGTTCCACTACATGAACCAGTTGCTTACTCGCGACACTCATTTCCTCCTCTATATAATAACATTCATTTTCCTATGAAAAAATTAAAAAGACGGGTGGGAAAAAAATATTATCTCATGTTGGCAGCAACCGTGTTACCTTTGAACATAGCACAAATTGTTGAGTCCACTTGTCATCCAAATTTTGGTTTTAGCATGACCTTAGGAAGTTGAGCTTGTTACTTAGAGTTTAATCCTTCGACTAGTTAATATTCCAATCACTATGGAAATTTTGATTGGTGCCTCTTGCATCACAAAGTTTCATCATTGAGTCTATGTTTCCAGAGTCTTCCATATGTCTCATGCTCTTGTTCAAAGGATGTCTATCAACTCGTGTCGGCCATTTATCATAACTCTTGACTTTGCATGTCATCCATACCATCAGTGTGTCTCTGAGTTACATGAATTTGTAGTCCTATCGTGCACCCTATTCCTACTTTCATTATGGGTAGGTAACCTTGAACCCAGCAGTCGACATCTTCTCATTGGTTACCAACTGGGGGGTTTCCCTTGTGTTCAACAGAAATAAATCTATTCACACATTGGGATTCATGCAGTGTCTTGGATTCCATTAGCCTTATTGGTGGTTTCCTCACCTTTGTCGACAATTTTCCTTATTGGTTGCTATTCAGAGGGTATTTTTTGTGCCCTGCTTGCATCCAGTGCATGTGAAAGATGCATAGGGTCATTGGTTCATGAACATGTTCTTCATCCGAGTTCCTTCAAATCATCAAGATAATTCTTTGTACCTCATGCTCACTGATGAGATATGCCTTAATGTTATCCTTTCAGCATGTCTCCTTCCATTGACTTCAACCCATCTATTCTGGAAACGAGACCTAATGTCCTATGAGTACCTAGAGGCTTGCAGTCATTAGTGGCAGGTTCTCTTGCCATCGATGGTTGGGAATACATCAATGTATCTTGATCGATGTATTATTCAAGTGTTCAAACTCAACTCCTTTATTCACAATTGTAATAATGTACTATGTGCCTTGATACCTACTTTCATTATCGGTAGTTTGTCTCACGGTTTTTAACGGTATACCTCAATGATTGGTAATCAAATGAAGTCTCATTATGTTTAACCTCAAATCCTTTATTCACATGATGTAGACTTTCACCTTTGGCAGATCATGTAGAATACGTGAAGACATCAGTTCATAGTTGCAACTTTCCTAAGTTGTTTCTATCATTCATTGGACAAGTACCTCTATGACTTCAGTGATCATGGGATATCAGATTGTACTCCATTGTTTACATATATATTTAGATTGATTTTGAGATTAGTTTTCACTGGGCCTTGTTCATGACTATGATAGACTATGGCATGTATCGACCCTTGTATTTCCTATTCATGGCCATGAAAAAATATTTGGTATATTTCCACATGGATTTGCAATGTAATTCAGATTGGCATCCATGTGTACAAAGTTATTATGGATTGTAATATTCTTATGAGAAACTAGTTCGTCCAGTTGGGTCTCCATTACCCCACTTATGGGTATTATAATTTATTTTTTCCATCGCAGATACTCATCTAACCTCACACATTAGGGGGAATATTTTATAGCAAGATTGGCCTCACCCCATGCAACTTTATTAGAAGGCCTTTTCCATTTCCTTATGCAGACTTGAAGTCCCTTTTTGCAATTCCCAGAGCTAAAAAAATAATTTTCCACATATGTGCACCCTAACAACTATACAACATGTGTATACACCGTTTGCACCATTAAAGCTCATGTACATTGGGTTTTGTGCCCAAAATTAAAAAAAGGTGTCGGGTTTCCATGTCATGTCATGAGATCCATGATCCTTGACCTTCCATATACTGGAAACATTCTGATTTGGCCCTTCAGTTCCATTTTAAGGCTATAAATGGGCCATATAAAATCTGTGGAGAAGAGGAGAAGAATTCAACTTTGAGAGAAAAGTTACTCTGGAGAAATTATTCACTTCATATTGAGTTTCCATTCCTTTTCCATTTTAAGTCTAAACACAGTTCAACTCCCAAGCTCTTCCATATTTGATGGATAACCTCATTTTCTCTCTTATATGAGATTGCCTTTGGTGGGGGATTGAAGTGGTGGAGGCTCAGCTAGAAGGGACTTAGTTTATCCATTCCAAACATGATGACACCAAAGTTTGTCATTCATACACTTCCATTGATTACATTTTAATAGATATACTCTTTTCTCGTCCAATTAATATATTGCAAATATTTGAATTGTTATTCCATGGTAATGTTTGTAATGAATATTGATGGATTATGCTATTATATGTGCTAACTTTATATATTATCATCATATGCTTGCGTATCTTTGTTCTTGAGGACAAGTTGCAGGTGTATAGATTTCAGTCAAGTTCTCAACAATGGACTTCATCGAACGTATGGACGAGGTAGGATCTTTATCTTGTCTTATTATCATATTTGTTTATATATCATAATTGATATTAGAGTTTATTTATGTTGTCATTTCCGTCTATTGTGGTTTACCCCATGCCATAGAGTGATTTTCATCATAACATACAAGAAAGGTATTGCATAAACCATGTACATGTAAAGGAGATCTACGTTTCAAAACTGGTAACATAGTGTGTGTTGTAATGGGGTATCAATACCTTGGCTAAGAAAATTAAATCACGAGGTAATTTGAAATTGATGCCAATGGTATCTTGAATGTTTTGGATGAGGACAAGATCACTAGTAAAAAGAACAAGATTACACTCACTAGTGAATAAGAGGTCGTGAACAACAAAGGAAAAAGGTCATAGGGGGAGATGATTGAGAAGAAGACAGAGTGAACATGGAGAAGTCTCATTCTCAACAATATGGAGTTTTTGGATTTACAAGAATCTATCTAGCCAACCACCTCATCTTTCCCTTTTGCAATTAAATGTGATGACCTTCTTTTACTTTATACTCATTTTTTGTATTGTTGTGGCATGGATTTTATTTGAAAAATTTGGGTACACTCTACTCATGTCACTTATATATGATGTACTTCTCCTTTTGGTCAACATCATGTTTGTTTGGGAAACTACAATAGTTGTCATAAGTAGGCCTTTCCCTCCTCTGCTTGAATTGGAGTTATCAAAAGACATGGTAAATGGAACAGTTGCATCAATATGGTCTCGTGTTAATTTTCTTCTTATGGTATCATGTGATATGGTCTTGTAAAAAAATTTCAATATGGGAAGTAGTATTGACAGGAAATTTTCCATAGTGGCCACTGTCCACCCTGTCTCGAAAGAATTTTCAATGTTCTTAATTCCCCCTCTAGTTCCTTGCAGAATATTCATTCATTTATGTTTGTTTTGTTGATTTGTTTCTTATCCATATGATTATCTTACTACTTGAAATTCCCATGTTTGGAAATCCCCCTCTTTGTATCATTCTTGTTGAAGAATGTGTGGGGAGTCATGTAGTTCTAAAAAGTGTGACTAAGTTTCCATGGAAAGTTTACCAGTAGTGGCTAGAATATCACGTGGGAAACTTTGTGGAGATCCTTGGAGAGACTACAGGGACCTTAAAAATTCAACAATATACAACTCAAAATGTAGTTTTCACTATTGAAGTTTGAAAATAATAAAGGATTTATTTATGACAGGAAAATCTAGTAATGGCAGTGCATAGATATGAGATTGAATAAGCCTGGCAGTACAATTGGGAAGCTTGGGAAGATTTTGCAGTTAGGAAATGGTCTTTGCCTAATTCATTTGGAATGAGGACATTTCAATCCTCGGGCATGGGGTATATGTTGGGATGCTAATTTGAAACATTTTACACCATAATTTGGTCCCCTTATTGACCTTTTTACCACACATGTTTACCCATTTACTATGCCTGATACCATATTTACCCATATTTTTTACGTTAATGTGCCTCACAAGATCAATTGTGTTAATTTTCATAATTTTATTCATTCTTAATGATTTAGAGAGGATTTGGATTAATCTTGCTGATGGAGATTTTGATAGTTTTGTTCTCGTACCTCCAGTTGTTCCAGTACCTAGGTTTGTAGGTTGACATATGTGTGCTCACCCAAATCAAGAATGGTCACATGGGTTTTGGAAGGTTAGATGCCAACATGGTTTTTATGCCTTGGTTCATTCCTAGGTCACACATAGAAGTCTCCAGCCATGATTAAGGGTTTTAAGTTAAAAAATGTGTGAATTTGAAAAATTCAACTTTCAGAGTTTTTTTCGAGCGAATGAAGAAGAATATGAAAACTTCGTGACATGGGTTTTGTCCACAACATCCCCATTTAGATAACATTCAATTCGTTTTTGAATATGATTAGGGATATAGGAGATATGGTCATTTTTCCAATATGGGTTTGCCAAGATTTGCAGTTGCCCCGACCTTCTCCAATCTTCTAGACTGTGGATGCATCCATCCAACAAAGAAAGCAAATCAATACTATTCTTATATATTTTTGTGGTAAATGAATCAAATTTAATTGAATATTGAGTTTTTCTTCAACCAAGATCTACCAAAAACACACAAAGGAAATATTTTTCAAATATATCCATGATTGATAGTCTAGATTTGGAGGAATTGGTTCCAATTCGCCCCCTTCCTCTTTGCATAAAATTTATGAGAATATTAGAGGGGAGGGAATATTGAATGTTTTCATTTTGTAATAGTTGAGGTCTATTATTTTCTTCATTAATATAAGTGGCAAAATGGTGCTTGAGATTAATTTTGTGGTGTAATTTCCCTTTCAGTTATGTAGTCTCTTAGGAAGCATGGCACTGGTTGGGAGGGCCCACCAAATCATACCCCATTTCCCCCTTATCCTATCATTGTAACATATATTAGTGAGAATGACTTAGATTACAATCATCCTCTCTCATTTCATAGATAAACAAGTATCATTCCTTATTTTGGTAATTGTTTCCATTTCTTATGTTTCAGTGCTTGTTTGTAGAAGACCATGGCTCATGAGCAAAATTCCTCCCTTGAATCCATTGAATTCTTAACTTTCAAAGTGGGTGAAATATTGGGGTTGGCACCCTTGAATAAGCCTTGATACAAATGGCCCATATTTATCAGATTTCCTTTCTTTCTTGCATTTACCTTTGTGTTTTGGTTGAAGCAAGAACGGTTACTAAAGGGTAGGGATACAAATTACAATTCTTCGTAGTTGCATGAACACTTTGATAATTCTTTGTGAACAATTGCATCCTATAGTGAAGGGGATTTGTTTTGACACACTAGTTAGCACCATATCTCCTAGATTTAAGATTGTTGCCATCATTTCTTTTCAAGAATATATTAGAGTAGGATTTGGTCCTGCATATACTTTTTCTGCATCTAACAAGCTTATGAGCCCTCGGGTTGATGATTTGATGTCAAAAATTTATTGCATATAAATTTCCCTACACAGAGCATGAGGAAAATAACATATACAAACTGGAAAGAGTAACAACCTAGAAACAAAAACAAAAAACTGAAATATCATCTTGGTAATTTTTTGTGAAAAGGGGTGTATCTAGGATTTATACCTCTTGATCTGACTAAAATGTCCATATATTGGGAAAACATAAACCTTTTTGAATGAAATTAAAAGTGTATATAATTGAAATGAACATTATGGATACAATGGACGAATACTGATAGCCCCAAAATGTATGGAAATTGTAACACCTTCTTGATTTAATAAAAACATGAAAATCACTAACCAAGAGGGAACAAACTTACAAGTACTAACCGTGATACACAAGTGGGAAATCGATGAAGTAGGGATGGATGAAGTTGCATGGAGTAGGGAGCTGAGTTTTTTTTATGAAGAAAACAAGAATCTTATTCAACAAGCTAATATATGCTTTCTAAGCATAAACTCATAACTCCCAATGTACTCGATCTGAATGAGCCACATGAAAATTTATGAATGTCCACGAAAGTGGTTGAGGAATTTAATGGCTATTGATGGATTTGTATTTTAGAGAAGAAAAATGGACTATTAAATGACTAACAACTAGAATTCACGGTTACCCCTTCAAGATAGGAGCCACATACTATAGCAAACGTCTGACAAATGTTACAAGAGTCCCGAGGGAATTGGCCAAAGAATAGACCAAAGGTGGATAGAAATAAAAGTAGGAGGGAACACACACACACAGACCAATAGAAGAAATAAGAGAAGAAAATGGAAATTTTTCTTAAGGAAAATAGGAAGCTTGTCTAAATTAATATTGATCACCCTGAAGCACAGAAGAACCCAATATAGACTGAAGCAAGAAGGACTACAACTTGGTTCTTAATGGACATAAACTGACATTGGTAAAGGGAGGTCAATGAGGGACTATTTAGTAGAGAAGGGAATTCCTTGTGTAGATTAAATCTAGTTGAGAAACCACCTAATAAACCTATAGAGCTATGTGGGAACTGGGAAACTTTTTTTATTGTCACAGGAGGAAGAAGAGTAACCTTCATGTATCATCGAAGTTGGAAACCATCTAAATAATTCCCTTGTGGTGTCATGGATTCGCATGAGGGTTGAATATTGTAGGAAGGAACTCTATAGTATGGCCTAAGGTTGGAAGTAAATGTGTCCCCTCTTAGTCAGTTGGTATTGGAAACTTTCTCTAATCAGATAAGTGTATCACTTGGTTGTTTAATTATGCTTGAGTGTTTCATTTATGTAAATGTCTAGATTAAATGTGAATGTGGTTGTTTATAAACAATGAATTGAATACTTGAATGAATGGTAGGTATCTGTCATGGTTTTCATCTAGTGAGATAAGCCATAGGAAGAAAATAAACCAGTATGGATAGCCCATATTCCTAAGAGTCTTATAGTCGTAGAGGAAAGTTTGTAGGACATGGACAAAAACATCATTTAACTAGTGATGTGTGTGTCCTTTGGTCAGAGAGATGCCTGTGAGGAATAGAGGACCTTGAGTCCTAAAATTTTCAAGGTCTTATGCAGAAATATTGCAAGACATGCAAGATCTTATTTCTCATAAAATAGATAGAAATTTGATGGTCTTAGAGTTTATTTTTGACCCTTAGAGATTTGTTAAAACTCCTTGAATAAGTTGCTAAATGTGTAAGTCAAGAATCATACTATTTTCCTGAAGAAAACCTGAGTTCATTCAGGATGACTCACAACCACTGGATCAACATGGTGAGCATATCTAGATTGTGGATCGGATGGGGTATCCATCAGAACAATCAAGTGATATATTGTAATAGGACTCTAATGAGGAAAGGTATGAATCAATAGGACCATTCAACCCATCGAGGCATGTATATGGAGTATTTTGGATTACTGGATCCATCCATTAGCCTATCGACATAAGGTCAATAAGGGTTCCAGAAAGGAATTTAGAAAGGGGATCCCAAAAATAGGGAGTTCAAGGATAATAGATAGAGTCATAATATTACAACCGTTGAATCTCGTATGAAATTCCATTAGGAGAAGAGTTCATCCACCTTAAATAGTGATTAATTGGAAACTTCGAGGCACCCTACATCCACCAGATCAAATGAATAAGGACCGTTCAATCTATCGGAGCACATGCATTCATAGTGACTGACTCAGAGTATTCAATAGATTTGGAATGGATTTACTTCAATAAGGAGGAGTGCCGAGAAAGAAAGTAGACCGTTGATATATAATGGGAGATACTTGACTTCAGTCTTGAAATTGAGGTGGACCCCACTGGGAATGGTAAGACCAGGACATGAGGGAAGGGTAACCATTGATTGAGTAGAGGTTTCGATGAAATTATAGTCGTTCAGTTGGGACAACTGGAAGCCTTTGGATCCTTAAGGTAATCCATCTTAATGATTCCATCAAAGCGGTTGGTTATTCTGGTGAGTAAGTACCCCAATGGTAATAAGTTCAAATTAGATATAAGATGTGTAGATGAGGCCCAAGGAGGAATTTTTACCATCCAATTGGGGAATTTAGATTATTGGATACCTCAATTACCTCTAAGGTAGACTTGAATCTAAGGATTAGCAAGTTGTAACATAGCTTATGGTGTGATAAGAGAAGTCCTCACATAGACATTGGTGTTCCCAAGTACTCACCTGAGAGTGAAATAACGAAGGAATCATGACACCTCACCATCCTAAGTGAGGATTAGGGGGTAGGGTGTGATACAAAAATAGAAGAAACCAAAGATGCAAAAACATGACATCAAATTATTGATCTACAATGGGAGTGGGTCAAAAAACAGGCTCAGATACCATGTTTGACAACATAGGATATTCCAATAGAGGACGGACACCTTCAACAACCACTTACAAAAATATATCAGAGACAAACATGCCCATGTTTTTATGTGGTAAAACCCCAATGGGGAAACATCCATGGCACCAACCAACATGGCCACTTTAGGCAATTTATTAATGAAAAAGAAAAATATTACAAGAGATTTTCTCATAATCAATCATCAACAAATGAACCTCCACTCTCTTTAACTAGATATCATGGAACAATTGGGTGTTAAGATACATCAATGTAGTTGTTAATATTGAGGAGAAAAGGAGCCATTAGATCACTCTATGTCTAGAACATATCATGACCGAAAAATTACATAATAATAAATGCATACTAAGGAAACACACTAAGAAACACACTTTAATATAACAACACATTAGACCAAGTTGATATTAACTAACTCCTAAGTGTCTAAATATCTTAACGATGTATTAAAATTCATTGATGAATTCTCCAAAAACACTTGGGTTTATTTCTTAACACTTGAGAATGAATGTTTTTACAATTGTTTTCCCTACAAGTCCCTTGTAGAATAACAATCTAGATATCAAATTCAAAAGTTAAGAATTGAATAGTCTACCTAGAAGACTGATTGGTTTTCAACTAAACTCCCACCTAGTGAAAATCCTAATGGTTTTCATCATTTTATTTCTTGATTATTTCTCTTTTCTCTTTCTCTTTTTTTTTCAAGAATCAAACTTCTAGGTAAATGGTTTTTAGATAGATTCCCATCCTAGTGGTGCCTCAAAGGGGTTTGACCATTAGGATTCTCTCTCTCTCTCTCTCTCTCTCTCTCTCTCTCTCTCTCTCTCTCTTATCAAAGGTATTTCTTCAAGAAATCACCATTAACTACCTCGTCGAGGATATTTCCTTGCAGAGTTCTTAATTATACTACACCAATCGACCTTATATCCTCTACTATGTATGGGCCCAACTAGGTGGTCAACAATTTTAATGATTTTCCTTTGATTTGGCCATCATAAAGAAGTACCAGGCTTCTGATAATTATCTCTTTTTATTTATTTTTCAATCATGAAAAACTTTTTGTTGATACTTCTGAACTTCTTGATAATGGAGTGCAGTCATGCATTCTTCCGCGAGCTTCTCTAATTGATGTAGTCAACTTTTACTATATTTGTTTGAGTCATATTATAGTATGAAAGGCACTATTTTTTCATTATATTCATGGAATGGAGAGGAACTACAACTTATTTCCTAATCTAGGTGGACATCAATTTCCACCCACTTCTTCCACTAACTCAACACAGTTTCCCAAATTTTCATTTTATTTATTTATATTTTTAGGTATTAAACATTTGGGGCCTATTTGAGGACTTAAATGTTTTTTTGTCCATTGCAAGGCCTAAGGTTTCCATGGTGTTGGAAATTTGGTTTGGAAATTTGGTTGTCATTGATTTCAACCCTTGGATATTAATCTTGGAGATTGATGTCAACCTGTTATCACACTAAATTGCCTTGGGTCTTTTTAGTTTGTTTGCAATCCTTTTTTAAGCCTTAGTGTTGTTGGGAAATAATACCCTACAGACTAGCAAGCTAGGGTTAGGCTTGCATGCATATCATGACCTTAAAGAAATCACTTTTAACCTATCACCCCAAAACTCAAAACCCCTTTTTCACACACAAGCATAGAAAGGACCTACCAACATTTTTACTGATGTTTGGTGTAGATCCTCCGTTGCGCTTTGTCCACTTGCTTGCGTTGCTCCTTCCAAAGACAATCCTGCAATTAAGACAAAACACTACGCATGCATGCTATTTTTCTACTTGAGGGTTAGAGATTAAGCATAAATCGAATAAAACATATAAAACTCATGCATTGGGATGGGAAAAGTATTCTTTATTATTTTCAAAATGAATCAACTTACAATCAATGTTGAGACCGACCATCGTTCCTTGATCCTGATCCTGGGCTCCTCCTCTTCTTTGTCCTCCAACTGCTTTTCTTTAATTCTCCTTAAGCTTGAGGAAAGGCTAAAGGGTTGGGACAAATGGATTTGTCAATTGGGCAGAGTTTCTTCGCTATCTTTTTCCTCCTCCAAATAGTACCCTACCCCTTCTTTTATAGGCTAGAAGGAGATAGTGTTTTGGACGAACTCTCGACCATGCATGGCCGGGATTTTCAGTTAACTGACCCATATATTTTTGTCCCATCGACAACTTTCTTGTTTTTGTGCTTTGTTAGGTAAACATGGGCTGTAGTAGGCTAGCCAGCATTCCAACGCGTGCAGTAGTAGGCCTGCCAACGTTCCAACGCATGAAGTAGTAGTTTAGGGCGCGTTTTACTTGATTTAAGAGGATTTTCAAGAGTTTATTCAGCATGGCTTTGGCAAGGAAGGGATATGAGTTTCCATGATGCCAGGTAATCATGTGTGGTGCAATTTAGGGTTATAACAGATTCCCCCTAATGTGTGAGGTCAGAAGAGCATCTGATGGCCGAAATACATTACCAATTCTTTACCAATCTGTACTGATATGCTGAGTGAGTGAGCCCAGAAATCAGGAATCAGGAGGTGTCGTCTGCAAAAAATATCAAATGTCTCACCGAGGTGGAAATACCCATGCTCGGGATAAAATAGAACAATGGCTACCAATCAAATACACTGTAGATCCATGTCAAACAACTATGAAGAGTAGCTGCGAATAATACACAACGGAGCTACATCTCGAAATCAGAAAGATATACATATAAAGTATCCATCTCCCAAAATCTAATTCGGCCTGATGGCTGTACTTCAGAGCTCGAGTAACAACTTCAAAATCTTCTAAAACTCAGGTAGGAGTGTAATATGTGTGTAAAAATGCACTACCCAGAGGTCTTAGATGGCTCGTCAGTTATGGACTTGATAATCTTGATGATCGGACTGAAGGCTTCAGTGATTTCGAACAAAGACTTGACTGGACGTTCAGGATGGCCAGGTATGCGGACAAGAGACATATTGCAGAGGGGCCGACTCAGGCTTAGTGACAAACTTCCCTTGGAAAATAGCATGACATGTGATAATACTCAGGCAACATATCTGTTAATCATAAGTCTACGAAGCAGGAGCCAATGCAAACTCTCCATATGTTTGGAAGAGTAACCAAACGGTGGAGGACACAACTCTATATAGCAAGCAAATATTCCTAAGGTCGTACTACATCCCATAGTCTAATGAATCAAATAGACATATGTGCTTTATCCAAGGGGGACTCATTATGCTGCCAATAAAGAAAATACTTTTCCCATCCTCGTTTTGGGGTATATTTGATTTTTTTGTTCTTTTTGATGATTGTGAAAAAGAATGAAGGAATATTACGTTACAATCGAGGAAAGAGAACCACAAACATACAAGCTCAAGGCACAAGGACAAGACTGATGTTCTAGGGAAATGATACTCAGGAAAAATCCTCCAGTGGCCAAAGGTGTTAAGACACAGAAGAAAACTGTTACTAGGCTGATGGGTAAGGTATGCAAAAGTGGTTGATAGAACACACGATGGTAACGTCCTTCGATGTAAGTTTAATGAGCCCAGAGAAGGTAATCTCGGTGGTTTTTCATATTTAGAGAGTTTGAAAAAGCATAAAAGGAAACTCCATTGGGGTAACTTTTTCGTCAATAGTCTAGTCGGTTCGAAAAAGGGATAAACTAGCACCGATTAGACGTCAATTCAAAACCATTTTAACGAGTGTGAAAAGGACAAGATCACTCGGCTATTTTTTCACTTTTAAGGAGTCTAAAAAAAACTTAACTATCGACTCCGTCAGGAATGTTCTTCTGGACCAGTTTAACGAGTGTGAAAGAATAAGGTCACTCAACGATCTTTTCAATTTTAGGGAGTCTGAAAATATATTAACTATGGACTCTGGGGGGGTTTCGTTTTCGTAAATTTAGTCCCTCAGGCCCAAAAAAGGAATAAAATTGTACCTGAGGATACTCTTCTAAAGAATGGAAATTCAATAGAATATTCCTTTGTTCATATAGTTGACCATTTGGAGTGAAAAAGGGGTAAACTACCGCTGGACAGATGTGACTTGAAACTTTAGTTTAACGAGCATGAAAGGTCACAAGATCGCTCGACAATCTTTTCATGTTTAGAGGGTCTGAAAAGGGCTTAAAAGGAGACCCATTTAAGGAACGTTCTTCTGGACCAATTTAATGAGTGTGAAGAAACAAGGTCACTCGGCAATCTTTTCATCTTTAAGGAGTCTGAAAAGGGCTTAAAGAAGACTCCACCATGGTTACTTTTCTTAGTTAATCCGGACGAGATCGAAAAGCATAAATGCAGTCTTGCCGGATGTTGCTTTCGGATCTCAAAGTGAGCTTCAAAAAAAACAAAGTTCTCTCATGATAGACTCTTTGTGGGTCGATGCCTGGCATTTCCTCATAAGACCAGGCAAAAACGTCGTGGAATTCTTTGAAAAGATCCGTGTAAATTTGAATCTCTTCGAGGGAGAAATCCGCTCTGACGAAGACATTCTCCATGATGCCAGGGTTTCGGGAGATGTTGATAGGTATAGTTTCAGCGATAGTCGCCATATTTCCCTCAACATAAATTTCCTATGGAGCTAAGAGGTTAATGGGACATGGTTGCTCTCCCGTCATGGTGAGAGTGAATTCTCCTACCTCGATTCAGCTTAACTCTGGGAGGAAATATGATCTGTGATGAAGATATTCCCAAGGTTTTTCCGGACTAGTCATTGCTTCAATTATTGCTTCGTCCGAAGGCAAGATTAAATCTAACAAATCAGTATGGGCAAGAGAATCCTGAGCCCAGATAGGCTCTAAAGGTGGATCCAACTCTTGTGCGGGAGTCATATCAGGAGTGGCCGAAGCTTGCTGGACTAAAGAGTACACTACTTCAGTGATCTATAAGGGCATGGACATGCCGGAGTGTCCTTTCTCATCCATCGTAACTGATGGGGAAGGAAGAATCCATGGATCCTGAAAGTAAGTCATGCGAAACGACGAGACATGAAAAATATCAGCCTTGTGGTGATTTGATATAAACTTGACATCTTTATGAGGAGGTGGGTAATCGAAAGTACCCATGAAATATGGGCACAAACCAACTCCTACGTTAATGACACCGGCTTGGGGATTATCAATCATGGGAACCATGGATGCCCCCAAGGCTGGGTCAGGTCTAGAGAAGGACAATTGATCGATGGTCACTATCTGACCTTCATGCGGAAATAATAAGACTCGGAAAACTGTAGCAACCACCACTTGCATAGCATAAGTCCAACTACGACCCGACAAGAGATTGTAATCGAGGGGGGCATCAACTACCTCTACTTCGATGCACACGGTCTTCCCTCCTAACTGCACAGGGAAAGAAGGAATGATGCCATGTGGTCGGAAAGAACGACCGTTGAACGCAGTGAGGAGAGTAGGTGATGGAGACAACTCGGGCTGACCGATGGCTTTCCAGCATGCTAATGACATAACGCAAGTCGAAGCGCCCTCATCGACCACCGTGCAGAAGATATTCCGTGTAAAAAATTTCGTGGGGTGAGCCACTACTATCTGAAACACGACGTGGTAAGGCAGACGAGGTTTCAAGTCAGTCGTATCTAACATGATGGTACCCGTGTTACAAGTCTCAGTAGAGCCTAAAGCAGTCAACAAGGATTTCCTTTGAGCAGGGAAACTTTGGAGGACCTCCAAAGCGGACATAGCACAAGGGGTTTGGGATAAATATTCCACCACAGAGTAGTTCTGGGCGGCCCTTGTATTTGGATTGTGAGAAGCTTTCTTAAACACACCTTTTGGAATGCGTGTCATCATTTCTCCCAATGTCTTCTCAATCTGTAGAGGAAGAGATGGGAGTTCGGCTTCTTTCCCCTTCTAAGAGGCGCTTGGTTTACTATAGTCATGAGCTCTAGTTGTTATTAAAGCATCACCCCTAACCATATATACATTCGCGGAAGAGGAATTATTTGGAGGAGGGCAGGTTTCCTGGCTGCCCCCTTCGGCACTTATAGAGGCTTGAGTTAAATTTTTCCCATGCTGAAAGAGATTAGTCAACATGGCTTGCTGTTGCTTTGTGACAAACTTTTGGGCCTCTGCAAGTCGAGGACATAGATGGGTCAGGTGTTCTTCCGCACACAATTTGCACAGATACCTCGCCTTCCGTTTTTCCATGGTGCCCTCGCCAACATTATCAGTAGGTTTCTTATCCCCCTTACCCTTTTTCCGTTGTTTTTTCTTCCCTTTAGGCTGTTGGGTGGCCTTTGGGTTAGTCGTCTGCACAGAGTGTACTTCCGACATTTGGGTAGGAGGAGCAGCCAAAGCAGTAGTCTGGCTGGCCGCTGAGTGTTGTATAGATAACTATTTCAATTGTTTAGTCAATTGCTCAGCGGGCTGAGTTTGTGTGGAACCAACAATACCATCGGCATGTGGTCCGACTCTTTGTCTAGTTTTATCTAGTATTGATCATGGAGCATCCAGCAGGATGTTGTATAATAAACCAGACTGAGAATAGATGAGCTCAAACTGTTGAGCTCTCATGATGGCATCTTCTTCGGAGAAAACTCCTGAAGTCACGACGTCTTTGGATAATTGTGGGACTAAACACTTAAGGAACCACTCTAGCAGGAATGTTGGTGGGACTGGTAATTTGATTAGACTTTTTCAGCGTCTCCACTCTCGGATATGATCAGAGATATGGTCTGCTGTCGTCTGTTCGAAATTGGCTAGCAACTCTGTGCCGACGTCGTATCTCACAGGTAACTGGTTAAGGAAGGCCATCGCCATTTCGCCAAAAGAAGAGTATTGTGAGTGATCAAGCTCGATGTACCATTTCACGACACTCCCGATAAGAGTGCGTTGAAACAATCGCAACTGGACAGAGTCATCTTTCAATTAGTTAGATGAACACCAAAGATGGAAAGTAGTCACGTGATCTCCTGGATCTTCGTTAGGCTTAGCCTCGAATTTTGGAATGTCCGAAGGCAACTTCGTTGGCATAGGAGGCCAACGCGGATTGTGACAGATAGGATCATTTAACAACCTTGTCAAATCTGGCAAGTGTAACGTCGCCAGGAATGGTATTTTGGGTTGCTGCTGATAGCCTGGGAAAAAGGGTCCTGGGGTTTGACTGGCACCAGGTTGCCAGGAAAAGTTTGGCTGCTTGCCCTAATTCTGGTAGAAACCATGGCCCTGGCCAGCGTAAGGATTTTTCATCTGAGGAGACATCATTGGCTGATTCCCCATGAAGGACATAGGATTTTGGGCATTTATCGTGTTTGACGGACTTTGGGAAGGATTACCCCATGCCGGTCTTGATGGGAGAGGCATAGAAGTCTTTCCGGGGTTCCATTGACTGTGGAAAGAATTACCCCAGAATGAAATTCCAGAGCAAGGAACGGATCCTTGTCCTGAGTTCCAAGGTCCTAGTATATGTGCCCTCGGCGCAGGAATAGTACCCTGTGTCGGAGTAGACTACCCAAAAATGGGTGTGCCCCCGGATGGGAAAGTAGTGGATGCAAAAGTGTTGTTACCAAACGTCTCGTTCCAAACAAACGACAACGAACCTACCGACATAGTTTGCGCAGGTGTTCCTTGACTCCCGGCTCCAAAGAAACTTGTGTGTGCAGGTTGCCCGACGGACTGCTGATGCAGACCACCGAGCGAAGGGGACGAAGGAGAGATATGACCTCCAGCGTAAGGAAAAGCATTGAAAGGGACAGGAATTCCCCCAAGTTGACCTTGCAGAGGAGCGTTAGAGCTCCCTGCCCCCAAACTCAAAGTCTGTACAGTGGAGTAAGTGAGTGCAGGACTTGTACCTGAACTAGGCATACCGTATGAAAACGGAGAGCCGGTCGCACTAGGTGTGAAGGGATTTGTGGCCGCCACGATAGATGGGGTCGGTCCACTGTGTGACGTAGTTGCGGCCGAAACCATGGTGGCCCGGACCATCGACAAAGGCAAGTTAGGAGAATATTCTCCTGTGGTAGCAACGGTGATGGGAATGGAAGAATTCCCAGAGGAAGAAACAACATTTGTTGCCATAGCTGTGTGAGGCACTGAGAGGCGTTCGTAAAATTGAATTGGCACAATAACTTGCGTCCAAGTATCAGTGTTTGGGGTTTCAACCGAACCAAGATTGGCAGTTTATCCCTCCGGGAGTTGCTCGGGCTCAATGGTTGGTAACCCGATTGCTTCGAAAGACCCTTGTTGGTCTAGCTTTTGCCTCAATGGTGGCGGGGGTGGCTCCAGTGTAACCGACGATAGGCCCAGAAGCCTTCGTGACCGGCGAATCTCTGAATCCACCATTGTGTGAGAATATCCACGACACGCTAAGGTATTCTACACGTGCAAACAGTAACACACACTAAAATAAATCCCCTATGAGATAAGACAAGCAAACACTAACTATTTTGAAGAATAGTTACAACAACCAACACTAGAGCAACTTACTGGTGCAAGTGAAACTCGAATACGGAAGCACCCTCTGGGTATACTCTTCAAAGCATGGCCCGATGTCTATCCTAGGTACCTCGTTATACCCCCACAGTCACCTATGTATGTCCCTAGAAAAGATTGGCAACTAGTTTTCCAGCACGTGAACAGTCACCAGGCGGGTACAGTCGATAGTCGGGTAGACCACAATGAGCAGGGTATCAAGCCTGAAACTTGTCAAGTGTATCGAGAGAAAATGGTCTGGAAGACAACTGAGGACCTCGAACGGATTCGAGACCCATGAATCCCCGTGGCAAATGC
>SNQJ01S0014988.1:147954-162496 GCA_010110895.2 Picea sitchensis | reverse complement strand
GGAGGGGTTATCTCCGCTACCTTTCCTTACGCAACCTCGTGTTTAGCCCCTGTGTTAGAGGGGGGTCCCGGATAACTTCCACGTAACTGGACTTCTACACTCCCTATCACAAACTCCAATGTTTGGTTTGAGTGGCCTTGGAGAATTTACTCTCCAACCTATTCCAAGGCCCTAGTCCTGAGCTAGTGTATGAACCCTACAAACAAAAAGTCTAATAGATTTTAATTAGCGTTGCTTTTAATGAGATTTTTTACGTCACAAGGTATGAAGGTGAAACCGATGGTGTGTAAAGACTCAAAGCAAAATGAATAAGAAATTCTTGGAAACAAAAACTTTTACTGAAATGCAAAAATCAATGAATTTTCGTAAAGAAAGACTTCTTTTTATTTTCAATTTTTCTAAGATTTCATGCAGCAGACCTAAAGGAATTTCTCTCGACTACAAGCTACTTATGCTCTAAATGTACTGCAAAAAACTTATGAACAAAAGACTTCTTCCTAGCTATTGATGAAACAACACAATCTTCAAACAAAGAAGAACATGAAAAAGAGATCTATTTTTTTTATTTGAGTGCTAAATGAAACAAAAAAGGAAAAATGCCGACAAGAACAAAACCAAGAAAACAAAATAAAATTATGTCTTAAAGCGCAGACCACAAAGAAACAGAGAAAAGACACACAATGGCAATCAAGAAAGAACTGATTCTAACACTTGTCTAAAAACCATAAAACACAATTTTTCTTTTTTATCTTTTCTATCAAACATCAACTATGAAAAAACAGGCTAAGGGTAAGAATCCCTAACCTACTGACTGTGCAACCCTAGAATCAAACCCCTGAGAGGAATACTTCTCACCACAGGAAGGGATGAATGCCCCCCCCCTGATTGAAAAGCTACCTGTCAAGCCCGCTACTATCACTGAAACAACACGTGGGCAAACACGTGCTGAGATATAACAGGGCACGGGTACCCGTGGGCTGAACTTCTACAGGCCGCGTGTATGTATAAAATTAAAGAAAAAATTAAACACAGGCAGCCCAGACCTGGAAGAGGCCTTTGGTATTGACAACCAGAGTCTCTTAAGGCTTGGATGCTTCCTTTTTTAACAGAAAAGAAAAATAATTGCAGAAAATAACAAACACAATGAAGCAAACTGAGACATGAAAACGAATCAACGAGACCCAGACAGGATCCAGAGAGCCCCCTGAGAATGTAAAATTCTGACAGGGAAGAGGGGACTGCCTATTAATCTCTCTGACTTCTACATGCTACTGAAACCTCTACAGCTAGCGTTCAAACGTGGGTTGTATAAGGTTAGGGCGCGAGTTACACGCGTGCAGGCCTTTTGCAGGCCGCGTGTACCTCTGTGTGTCCCGATAATTATTGTCAAGCAACAGTCAAGGAAAAAACTGGTATTAAGAACCAGGTTCCCTGCTGGCTCTGACCTAACAGAAAACAGACAAACAAAGAAACAGGAAATCCTATCCTTTAAACTACCCAAAAACCTCAACTAAATCCGGAAACCCTAAGAGTAAATCCCCAGTGGAGTTGCCAATTCTATTGTTGGGAAATAATACCCTACGGACTAGCAAGCTAGGGTTAGTCTTGCATGCAGATCATGACCTTAAAGAAATCACTTTTAACCTATCACCCCAAAACTCAAAACCCCTTTTTCAGACACAAGCATAGAAAGGACCTACCAACCTTTTTACTGATGTTTGGTGTAGATCCTCCGTTGCGCTTTATCCTCTTTCTTGCACTGCTCCTTCCAAAGACAATCCTGCAATTAAGACAAAACACTACGCATGCATGCTATTTTTCTACTTGAGGGTTAGAGATTAAGCATAAATCGAATAAAACATATAAAACTCATGCATTGGGATGGGAAAAGTATTCTTTATTATTTTCAAAATGAATCAACTTACAATCAATGTTGAGACCAGCCACCATTCCTTGATCCTGATCCTGGGATCCTCCTCTTCTTTGTCCTCCAACTGCTTTGCTTTAATTCTCCTTAAGCTTGAGGAAAGGCTAAAGGGTTGGGACAAATGGATTCGGCAATTGGGAAGAGTTTCTTCGCTATCTTTTTCCTCCTCCAAATAGTACCCCTACCCCTTCTTTTATAGGCTAGAAGGAGCTATGGTTTTGGACGAACTCTCGGCCATGCATGGCCGGGAGTTTCAGTTAACTGATCCATAGATTTTTGTCCCATCGACAAATTTCCTATTTTTGTGCTTTGTTAGGTAAACGCGGGCTGTAGTAGGCCATCCAACGTTCCAATGCGTGCAGTAGTAGGCCTTCCAACGTTCCAACGCGTGCAGTAGTAGTTTAGGGCACGTGTTACTTGATTTAAGAGGATTTTCAAGAGTTTATTCAGCATGGATTTGGCAAGGAAGGGATATGAGTTGGCCTGATGCCAGGTAAGCATGTGTGGTGCAATTTAGGGTTATAACACTTAGATTTTAATTTTTTCTTTTAAGGTCTCATCCCTTTAAAATTTATGATTGATAGGACCCCTTGGATGATTAAAGTTTTTGAGCCTTATCTCTAATTTGATCCTCAAATTGATTTTTGATCCTTAAACCATTTCTAGATCATGTTTTATTTTGGTCCCCTTCATGATTTGTCCCTAGGTCGATCCCTCCCATGACTAGATTGATGTGACACTCCTCTCTCCTCACTCATGACCTCATAGGCATACCTCAACATCCTCTCTTACCTTTCTAATCACATTTTGAAGTGGATGCATTGCTTACTCATCAGGCTGTTCTGTAACGCCTATCACGTTCATCACACTTCCACCCTGAGCCATGATTGGCATGACTGATGTCATGTCCCTTGTTTTCAGTGCTAGAAGTTGGTTAAAAATGCCTTCAAAGATCTTTCATTTATGAGTTTTGGTAACGGTTTGTAATTTGAAAGACTCAACAGTGCTACGCTGTGTAAATTCATAAGTTCTGATTAGGCGACCACATGGCAACCAACTATGATGCTGAGAAATATTCCAAGGCCGAAGTTCTCTCAAATTTCATCCTAAGATTGCGTTGAAGATCTCAAAAGGTGTCTACTCCACAGGTATCCCATGTTGCCTCCTTTGGATATTAAATTTTTGCAGGAAGTTTGTGCTCGGGTTTTGGTTTGCTAAGTTTACAAAGCGGTAAAGGACCCATATTTGTATGATAGCTTCACCTCCTCTCTTTTTCAGACCTGTAAACCTCATGGCCCATATATGAGTCAAATTATTGTTGCCTACCTTATCCATTGAAGTTTCAAGCTCTTGACTAGTCTATTCTCTGTGTATGCATTGCGCTACCCAGAGGCATTGCTTAACCTCTCACTTCTTCCCCTGCCTCCTTTCATCTCGAAATCAAATGTTTTACTCCATTGCATAGGGTCAGCCTTGTATATTTTAAACCCCATTCAAAGCCTTCTTGATCATTACCATCCCTTAATCCTTTCAAGAGCCCTCAGTCTGAGTGATGGATACCCCTAAATTGAAGAAGGCACACAAAGGAGGAAAGATATTTGGGACAGAACCGGTGGACATGTGTCTTTTCGATACAAATCCCATGGAAAGAGAGGCCTTAGAGAGATTATGATGCCTATATTTCTATCAGAACATGTAGAGAGGCCACCCAGAGGTAGAAAAATATTTTGCATTACATTTTGATGGCAAGAAAACCAAGGTTGGGGATTTAGAATTTGAGGTAACTGAAGCCTCTATCGCAGCTGCAGCAAGGATCCCCATTACAGGTGAAAAGTGGTTCAAGGCCATGGTTTTGAGTTCAACCTTTTCTAAGGATCTATTTAAACCTGAATATCAAGAAAATTAATTTTCTAAGAGTATTCCAAGAAGTCAATTGCTTGAAAAGTTTGACAGATTATTGAAGATCATACAGAGATATTTCACTTGTGAAGGGAGATTTAACACATTGTACCATTACCACATAAGTTTGTTGTTGCATTTTACTGGTAAGGTTGAGATGAATATTCCCTATTACCTGTTAATAAGCATAGATAAAATGTCAGATAGGGTTCAATCCAAATATAAGGATGTGGATTCTATCCTTTTCCACTCTAGATTAATTAGAATGCTAGTCTCTGAGTAATTGGGTAAGAAAGAGATTTCATGGGAACATTTTTTGGTTACCTCTCATTTCAAGTTGGATCTAGCACCAACTCCTCAATCACATAAGGCAAGTCCTTTGTCACCCACTAGTACTTCTAAAGTAGGGACCAGTAGGAAGAGAAAGGGCAGAACCCCTATTCAAGTTCTAGAGATCAACAAGTAGGTCATAAAGGCTGAGGAGGAAGTTTGTCCTTCTCCACACATATATTTTTCACAACCTCCTCCACTATGGTTAGAGGAGGTGTCTTCTTCTACCAAATATGCATCCAAGAAAGGGAAGAAGCTCCTCTTTCCCTCTTCTCCTCCAACAGTTGAAATCAAAGGTAAAAGACCTTTCACAAGGTCATCAATTCCTAAGGAGGTTTTCAAAGAGTAGTCCTTACTTGAGCCCCTTATTCAAAATAAGAAGGGTAAGAGAATTGAAAATCTTGTGGAGGAAAAATCAGAAACCCTTATTCAAAGGAATAAGGGTAAAGGTAGTTCTCAGCCTACTGAAGGGAAGCAAGAAACCCCTATCCATAAGGGTAAGGATAAAGGTACTAAAATACCTTTGGAGAGTAAAGATGAAACCTCTGAGAAATGCATTGAGAAACCTATTGAAAGAAAAGATGAAACCCCTGTGTTGAGAAATAAGAATAAAAGTAAAGTCATCAAGGAACCTGATGAGGTAGACAAGTCACTTCCTATGCAGGAGGAAGAGGAGTCTGAGAAAAAACCTAGTGAGACTGTACATTCCATTGTTCCTCATGACAGTCATACCTACAAAAGACTTATCAAGTAGCTTAGAGATGCAAGAAAATAAATAACTCGTCTTAAAGTAGAAGATAAGGTCAATTTGTCTCAGATGAAATATTTCATGGATGGTTATAGTCACACCCTTGACTTGGAAAGATTTGCAGCAAGGAGGACCCAACCCCTTCATAGATAGCTAAGGAATCTCTACAGGAAGAACAAAGGTTTCCAATCTCATAATAGGAAGCTAAAGGCAGAGCTGAAGCATTTTCAAGATGAGGTAGCCCAAAGAAATCTACAGGTGTTGGTTGAAGTTTCCATTGAAGATGACAAACCAACAACTAAGGAGAGCACAACTACACCAAAGAATCATGTCAATGCTAAGAAGAATAAGTTTGTTGTGTCAATTGAGGATCCTCTTTCTACCAGAAAGAGTATGAGGTTAAGTGTCAAAATGAAAAAATATATGGTTAGGGTAAGTCCCATATTTTAGGATGCATATTTTGGGGAGGGTTAACCAATATGCAAATATTATCTCTGCCATTTATACAGGCTTCTAAGAACTTAACTATTTGGGTTTTGGGTTTTTGCTAAGTGCTAGCTTCCTCATTTGGTAGAAGGAAATACCTATTGTGCAGTCAAGGCTCTTGATTAAAACGATTTTTTCATCATGAAAAACCATAAATTACTTTTCACATGTTCAAGGATTGAAGGCATTTTGTTTTTGTAATGCTACCCAAACCTACACACAGACACAGCGTAAGAGGCGCTACCTAATGGTGTTACCGAATATTTCACAGAGGGTAAAGGTTGGCACAGAGGTGCAACATAGAGGTGCTACCTACAGGAGCTACCTAATATTTCACAAAGAGAAGAGTCTATACACATATGCAACACAGTGACGCTACCTACATGCACTACCTTTTCACCTTGTAGTGCGCTACCCAGTTTTTCTACCCAAGGAAGCTGCCAATAAAGACCAGGGATCTAGGAGGACCAAGCTAACAACTTTTGGATAAATTGATGATGAATAAGGATGGATAAGCAACAACTGACATTATGAATACAACCACATGCCATGGAAAATAAGGAGATGCGCAGCAAAAGGGAATCAATTCAATTTGAATTTCTGTTGGATTAGTCACCAACATTTTCCTGTTTTATAGCATAGATGGTTAGATAAGTTGCTAGAGAAAATAATTTTTTATATTTTTTCAAGGGAAGGGGGCTAGCTCGTACCTCCGGTTGTTGCCTCCCTTTTGTTATAAATAGATAGATCATTTTATTTGGTAGGTTTGGATGGTTGAGAAAGGCTCCCTTATATTGTAATATTTTGATGAAGTAACTATGATCTAGTGACGTACTGGACTTAAGACTTTTTGACTAATAGAAATCATATTCTCTTTCAGTCTATTTTCTTCTGATGCTAAATGTTCATGCTTTGAATGATTCACATGAATGATTGTGGTTATTTTATGATGGATGTTTGATCATTATGTTATCATGATGTTTGTTTAGCTTCCTTAGTTTCTTAGTTCAAGAAGATCTTGTGTTAAGAAGATTTCCTCCTTAGGCTCTTGTTGACCTGATGTTTACAGCAGCCCCTACACTTCTTTTAGTCAAGTCTTCCCTCTATTCATACTTATTCCCAAACTATTGATTGAAACTAGCCAAGACCTTAATTGTTGGTGTATGCTAGCCCTATTATCTAAGTTAGAACATTATCACTTGCGTCATTTTCCATTTGACCCTTTAAACACCCTTACATTCACTTATAACTTGATGGGTACTAGGCTTTACTTCCATGCAATATGAAGGTGACTCCTAGTGCTAACACATCCCTTGGAGAAGTCCAAAACCCCAAAAATGTGAACGAGATCATGGGACAATTGATTATAATTTGTATGATCGAGATTGATTGTGAGTTATTTTGGTACATTTGATGTAGTCTACATGTATCCTCGGAGGTGTGGTTATGGGACCCAAAGTTGATTGAGGAATAATGACATAAAGGATAGTGAAATTGCAGGTAAGACTATCATAGATGAATAGGACATGTCGTGTCATTTCCAGTGATATGTGGTGTGCCACGTGGATACTCATGGTTAGGGAGATATGGCCTTGTGAAGTTGGAAGCCCCAAAGAATGGGCAAGAAGCCCTAGTTGGTTACAAGTAAATGAGTAAAAGGGAAAAGTGGTTGTAACAAGAAATTCAAGGATCCATAATATTAAGTAAAGAGGTTACCTAGATAAAGTATAAATAACCCTCAAGGAATCTCTCATTTGTATATACTCACACACTTACATTGAATATACTTCTAGTGAATTGTTATGGTCTAATGATTTTGTTATGGTCTATTTTGATATTTTGGTGATGTTGGAAGAAAACCGAATCCGAAAGAAAGGCTATTTTGGGAAGAAAGGCATGCAAGAGGAAAGCAACAGCTGGAAGGAAAAGTAGTACATACGGATGCATGGAAGACCTAATGACACTAGGGTTAGGGTTTTTGTAATACATTGTAATGGTTGGTGAGTCGATAATATAAATAAGTAGTACTTAGGAGAGGAAGGAGATAGGCTATGAGAGAGAAAGGCTAATAGAGAGAGAGACACACATAAAGGGAGAGAGGACAAAGAGGAAGATTATTGTAAGGATTGTATGAATCATTAAGCTGGTGAGCGAAGAAAGGAGGGAGTGACTCAATCCCAAGGGTTAGATCACAGGTTGAGGATCCTGGTGTGATCTAGTCAGCCTTGCAAGGATCAAGGATCCAGTGTGAAAGAGGGATAACTAAGATTGTAAACACGCACAATGTTATATCTTTATGAACCATAATAAAATCCTAAGAGTCATATCTTTGTGGATGTAGCCCAGGAGGGGGTGAATCGCGATAACATTGTGTTGTGGGATTGAATGAATGTATCTTTGTGTCTAATTAATTTATGAATGTTGGATGGATGAAGTGATTAAGTAGTTTTGGTATTTTACATGCATGCATAGAATAAATGTTATAATAGGATGTTAATAGACTACATAAAGATTGTGACGTACAAACATAGATCTTGCTTAGTCCTGGGTTGCAAAAACCTGAGTATTGTAGCCACCCATAAGAGTTATCTCAGGTGATACTGTGCAGTACACTCTGTGTACTGTGTTGCCTTCTTGGTAACCAGAGGGGATGATAGTCTTTAAGGGATTTTGTTGGGAAGCTTCTTGGTTATGAACCAAGGTCAAATTTTAATGGTAAATAGATAAAAGGGAATAGGAAAAACCAACAAATGGTTTCGTTGATGGTTGATTGGAAGACAAGGGAATTAAGCATATGAGATCTATAGAAGACATGTCAAAAGAAGACCGGATCAGATGACAAGAAGGTGAAATAATGTGAAGCTAAAAGGGGATGTTGAGACCATGGAATCCCACAAAGGCAGAGATCAAAAGATGGTTGAAGACAAAGGAGCTAGAGTTTGTGCATAAAGATAACATAAACCCCAAGTTAAGACCGTGCAAGTATCTGGAAAAGTACGTATTCACCGACTTGCATGAAGTATTTTTTTTTTTATTTCCCACACATATTGCAGGAGTGGATCAAAATATTGAACGAAAACCATATGATGAATTGGATCAGAAAGATAGAGTGGAATCCAAAAGAGATAGCACAACTACAACGCATTGATAATAAATTCACGCGTGTAGTAGAGTTTTGGTTAGGAAACATTATTGTCGGATTTATCACAGAGTTTGTAGTAGATACAACAAATTCATACAACGCAGTTGAACAAGAGTTATTGAAGGGACCTCAAGGTAGGTATATTAGATCATTATATACTTCCATTAAGATATTTCTATATAACAAAGGTGTAATGACAATGGATTCAAAAAACTAAACTTCCCCACGTGCATGGGGGAAGGCGGGAAACACTGATAGGAAAAGGAGAATTGGAAGGAGAGAAAGGAAATAAGGAGGAGGCCTTGGACCCAATTATGATGGACGATGACCAGATCAAGTGGATCTGGAGACAACTAGAAAGACATGCAGTGGAGTACCCTACCAATACAAGGTGAACACCAAGAAGAGAGTCATAGCTACAAGGGGAGGCTTGGCAAGTGATGAAGAGGAGGTAGATGATCTTCGGGCTATGGAGAAGATTGAGGAAACCCTGCACACAACATATGAGAGGAATATGAGAGTTCCAAGAGAGGGAATGTAAGGCAACAATCCTATCCATATTAATATCAGTGTGGAACCCATAAATCCATGTGCGACTAACACACCAAGAAGAACACCACCATTTAGGCAACAAAATTTTGGGAGAAGTAAGACAACGGGAAGCATATACACAAGGAAAAACAACTAGGGGATCCAGTTTAGGAAGCATTATTCAAGTATCTACACCACGCAGAGGTACTAGTTCAACATTCAGGATGGTAGGACATGATCCCACCATCAGGTTATGAAAATTCAAAGGGCAAGCGTCGAAAGACCCAGAGAAGCACCTATTTATTTGTGAAAATAAAATCACAAACGAGGAAACTAAACTTTCACAACTATCTATCACATTAATAGATCACACACTAGATTGGTATATGAGTTTAGACACAAAAACTCCATTGGGGACAACCCAAACAATTAGAGATATCAAGAAGTTGTTGATAAATGAATTTTAGAAGCCAAGTTCAAAGGACCAATACATGAGCGTGATGATAGAGATTAGACATAAACCAAGAGAATATGTATGGAAGATTGAATAGAGATTAAAGTGACTGAAAGGAAAGTTGAAATATGTCATGACATATATGCAACATAGGCACCTGCCCATCAACTCACTATTACCACACTTGAAATATCCACTGCGACAACAAAATTTTCAGATGCAGGCATAGGATCTACAGGAAGCCCTGCAACTGGAAGAAAACCAATATCATAATACAGATCCAACTATCGAGGAGTTGAAGGAGGATCTGGAGAACTTAACTTTCCAGCTAAACCAGAACAAAAGTAAGGACAAAAGAGAATTCGTTTGGTGTACCACATGCATGACAGAAGGACACCATAAGAATGAATGTCCAACATTCGCGTAGTACATGGCAACAGGAATTCCAAATCCATTAACAACAAGAGGAATATGGTGTGAAATATATAATAAATAGGGCCATGATCCATATCACTGCTCAATGATGTATAAGTACTAGACAGTCTCAAAGAGTTCATATTACAACTTTTGCAAGTTAGTAGGCCATGATGACAAAGACTGTAGAACAATGGAGTTGATGAGAGAAAGGACATCGGATGCATACAGGGTGCAGGAAGAAATTGAAGGATCAGATCCTATCACTGAGATGGGGGAGGGGGTGAATCAATGACACAATAATTATATCATTTTTTCTTTTGTTAATGAAAATAGAATTTTAACACAATAATTTACCGTGGAACTCAATAGGAAAAAACCACAAACACTTTTCTATTAACTGAAAAATTTGTTTTACATGTTACATAGAAGGAATATATTCTTCCTTTTTGATCAACACCAACTGATTAGGATACACCCACACCCTTGTTCACCAGCACCAACTGGTAGGAGGCTACGACCCCCTGTTTAGTCAGATACAACTGACAATGAAGCACCAACTCCCTCTGCAGGCACCAACCTTCCCTTACACCATCCAACCAACCTTATTTTATAAATTTGGAATTTTTTTTGTATAAAGTCTTTATTTCATCTCTCTCTCTCTGCATCTGTGATTTGATTCATCTTCAGATTCAGACTGCATAGACACTTTCTTCTCACCACTCTTTCTTGTTTATATATTCTTCAAAACGTCGTGAGTGTGATACACTGTGTCCCTTTGTTTGTACCATTGCATCTCTTCGTCTAACTTAACCATAATCACAATTTATTATTCTTACCGTGAAGTATTTTCATAAATTGATCACAGATATGGATCAATTTCATCTATTAACTTGACTCGAATCTCTGCAATTATTTCATAAATCGAGTTCTACAGAGGCACTTCCTTCAAACCATTACATGTGGCCAATAACACAAAACCATGGGCTTATCAACTTTAACGATGCATTATCTTTTGCCTTCATATATTTTATTCCATATGACCAACAGTCGTGACCCAATGCTAAGCCAAATGAGTGCTTATCAAAATCAACGATCATGATTTAATCTCTCAATGAAATGGATGACTTTCGGGACTTTAGGAATTTATCCTTTCAAATCTTCTGAATATGATTTTGCCGAACAGATAAGATGGTTCACGTTTATTTTGCGGAACCAGATCAATGGATAGATTCGATCCTTACAATTATCCTTTCACTAATTAATCTAATGGATGGGACTTAATCAAGCATTGATATGAATGGCCCCCATTTACTTCGGGATATCGGCTATTCTACTTACGCTATCCTTCCACTATATTTTGATCAATGGTTGATAATGCACCCGAAGTATTCTTCATATCGGACGACTCATGTCCACTTCGGGACTTCGGCATTCGGGACTTCGAGACTTAGGTCATTGTTGGTGGTGAAACTCCTGAAGTAAATCTCTCAGAGTGACTTAACTTACAAACGTCACTTGTTGACATGGCACGGGTCGAGTGGGAGACACATTTCACTTAGATTCGTGATTTACATGTACCTCATCTGCTGATTTCATCTTGACACTTTCCATTATCTGACTGTGCCATGTGTACTTGATGACGTGGTTTGCTGACGTGGTATATCACATTTTCTTGCTGACATGGTCTACTGATGTAGATATCTTGATGTGACACATATTCATCTCCTTGATCTAATGGTCAGAATACAGTCTGAAATGTATCTCAGACCGATGGTTGAGTGTGACTTCATAATTTTTTATATTAGGATCTTTTCTCTCGCTTCTCCTATCCTTCTACTTTCCTTGATCCAACGATCAAGATATCTTCTGAAGTGTTTCCTCAGATTAGACGGTTGTCGAGAATTCGGGACATTTGTCTCTTACTCTGTCCTTCCACAAAAAAAATGATCTGACGGTCCTGACATCTCTCGAAGTGTTATTCATATCAAATGGTTCACTTGTTCTTTGGTACTTCAACCTTCGGGTGATATTACTTTTTCTCAACCCTTTTCTCCCGAAGTGGTCAGCTCTAAAGTTTACCACTACTACCTTGGCACGCTCTGAATAGATCAGATGATACTAGTTTACTTAGGGACTTCATATCGAACGTTCTTCATCTTTACTTATCCTATATTTCCACTTAAAGTGATCCAACGGTCGAGTGACCCTCGACGGTTGATGTGGATTGCGGAATCACAACTTGCAAGTGGTTTAATTCATCACCAAATCTCTGCAATTTATCCATGTCATTGATATACACTTGTGTATCAACGGTAACGACTTAATATGATTGTTTTTTGGATCAATAACAATCATTGACATTTGAGTTTATGAGATCTGACGATCTAGACCAATTGCAGCATTGGATCTAGCGAGTTGTTTAATTCTCCTTTCGCTCTTTACAATTCATTATTTCCGTTGATCTGGTGCATGAGTATCAACGGTCTTGATTTGATCTAACCGTTGACTATTCCTCCAACGATCCTTCTGAGTTTCATCATGCCATCTCTTTTGAGATTTGATCTTCATTCGATAATCAACCTCATCTTTAATATTTGTGCATCATCCAACAATTTGACATCAATGACAACATATTAATGACACTATGTCCAACAATATCCCCCTTTTTCATTGATGGAAACACTCTAACTTCATACACAGTCTCCCCCTCTGATGATGCTTCTCTACTCTGAAGTTATTCTCCCCATTTGACATCAATGGAAAATGGTTGCTTCCCCTATGGTAATCTGTGTCTGTTTCTATACTTCTGATCAAAATCTGAACATGGGTAACTTATCCTGCAATCATACTTTTCCAATCATAATTGAATGACTCCTTTTGACTTTGATTGATGTCTCCCCCTGATTTGGTGCCAATTGATTCATTATTTTCTTGAGATATTTAGGTTGGAAGAGGGATTACTCCAAATTTTTGCCTAATATATTCAAATACATCTCTACTTAAGGGTTTTTTGAAAATATCTTCCACCTGTTCTTATGTCGATACATATTCCAATTTAATGTTCTTATTTTCAGCCTGATCTCTTAGATAGTGGTATTTTATGGGAATGTGTTTTGATTTGGAGTGCTAGACAAGATTCTTGGAGATACTAATAGCACTTGTATTATCAAAGTGGATAATAGTAGGTTCTTCAAATAATATTTTGATTTCTTGTAAGGTTTCTTTCATCCATTCCACCTGTATGCAACATTCTACTACTGTTGTATACTCAGCTTCAGTGCTAGACAGAGAAATTGAGGATTGTTTCTTTCTTATCCAAGCTACCAATGATTCTCCTAGAAAGAATGCTCCTCCACTTGTAATTTTTTTGTCATCTACACTACCTTCCCAATCAACATTTGAATAGGATTTTAAGGTGAATGAATCCTTGTTAGGGTATCACAAACCAAGATCTATGGTTCCTTTCAAATACCTAAAGATTCCTTTTACATCTTGAACATGGCTCTCCTTTGGTGTTTCTTGGAATCTAGCCACCATCCCAACAACTTGCTTGACCTCAGGCCTGGAAGATGTTACATAGAGAAAACTACCAATCATTGATTTGTAGTGTTTTGGATCTACAACTTTGGACTCATCTTCCTTGTTTAGTTTGCATCCAACTGTCATAGGTGTACTAATAGGTTTGCAATCCTCTAATTGGAATCTCTTAAGAATATCTTTAACATACTTAGACTGATGGATAAAGACTCCTATTTTGGACTATATTATTTGTAATCCAAGAAAGACATTCAGTTCACCAAGCAAGGACATTTCAAATTCTTGCTGCATCATCCTAGCAAAGTCCTTACTCATTTTTTCATCATCACTGCCAAATATAATATCATCAACATATACTTCCACAATAATAATGTATTTGCCATCAATTTTATAATAAATATTGTTGTCTGTTGATCCCCTTTTGAGGCCTTGTTTTTGTAAGTAAGAGTCTATCCTTTCATACCATGCTCTAGGTGCTTGTTTTAGCCCATAGAGTGCTTTCTTTAGTTTACAAACACAGTCTCCTTTGTTAGTTAATTGAAATATTCATGGTTGCTCAATATAGACTTCCTCTTCTAAGTTTCCATTGAGAAATGTTGACTTGACATCCATTTGGTATACTTTAAATTTTCTATAGCTGGAGAAAGATAGAAACATCCTGATTGCCTCTAATATGGCCATAGGTGAAAAGGTTTATTCATAGTCTACTCCTTCAACTTGAGCATATCCTTTACATACCAATCTGGCTTTGTTCCTGATTACTTGCCCATTCTGATTCATTTTGTTTTTATACACCCATTTAGTTCTAATGACATTCTTATTTTTTGGTCTTGGAACTAGTTCCCAAGTTTGATTTTTTTCAATTTGGTCCAATTCTTCATTCATAGTGTTATCACATATGTTTGTGTGAAGATGTGTTTTTCCTTAGGAAAATACACCATGGTGAAAAAATGACAAAAGGTGGGTTAAAAACCAACTTATCTTAAGTTTTGAGGCCCAAGCACGTGATACTAAGGTGCGTGTAAATCAGGATGACTGAGATCTGCGAACTCAGATCTACAGCATAGGGTC
>SNQJ01S0014988.1:130152-147680 GCA_010110895.2 Picea sitchensis | reverse complement strand
CTCTCGCCCCCCCCTCTGAGTAGACCACTTACCACCCTCACTTATTGTCATCTCTCCTTTTGCCACATGTCTCCCACTCTGTATCTCTACTCTACCTGTCACATATCCCGCCCCCCTTCTACCTTCTATTAGCACACATCTGTCCTCCACTCACCCCTGCATCATATCCATTTTCACTTCTACCTATCATCTCCTTCCATGTGTACCTCCTCTCACCTCCACCTAGGTGGATTTTCCCCCACTACTCCTAACACTACAGTCCCTCCTCGGATTCCCTGTCACATTCTTGTGCCACCTTGACATTGTGCCTGTACAAATTAGTGCCAACATCCTGTCATTTGTGCCTTTCCCTATTATCTTCCCTCTGACATATATGTCGACATGGCCACCTCTCGACTCATCTCCACATTGAGTGTGCCAATCGTCCCCACCTAGTCACCATCCATTCACTGCTTCATGCCAATTTATCCAACCATCACGTCAGCCTCCATGCATGCCCGCTAATCTCACCATGAACTCCCAAATCAAATCCATATGGAAGAGTTCGAAGGCCTCCATGTCTTCTAGGTGAAAAGTTGACTAGGGCTTTCCCCGATCTCAATGAAGTAGTTACTGAAGCAGTTGGTGGTGGTTGGACATCGTTTCCACCATAAATGGAAATCCCAGGAAAGGACTATCAGTTGGTCAACTCATTTGCAGGCCCATTCTGGAACATGATTGTGTCTGGCTAAAGTTCGTGACTGACCAGAGACTGCATGCACAGTCTGCCAGGAAGCATGCAGATGTAACACATTCAATGTAATGACTCGAGCCTACTGCTTCATTTTTTCTCTGAGTATATAGGAGTCATTCTCATATTTTTTTAGGGTCAATGGTTGAGCTACACTCTCGATTGTAAATTTTTGATGAGGCCTCCAGTTCTTGGGTTGTGTATTATCACTTGAGACTTCTTGTTTAATGGTAGTTAATTTCTCCTTCATTTATTTTGCCTCTGATTCTGAAATGTCGGGCATGGGTGATCCAGTCAAGTGTTGTGATTGTAATGTAATGTAGGTTTGATTGCAGTACTGTCGCAACATTTTTAGTTTCTTGAAGTGTTCATATCTAAGAGGATCTTATATCTGAAACGTTTCCTCTATAGGCTGCTAGAAGATCGGATGTCCATAGAAGACCTTCACATTTTCTCCTCATGCTCTTCCGCCTACTCACCACTATGAAAACTTACTGACTAAAGTTATATCAAGACCTCATTTGTATATGCGCACCAACCCAGTTTTCTGAGCTAAAGAGATATAATACTAATCCTACATCCATTAGACCTCCTATAAAATTATTCATTGTGACATATAAACTAATGGGTACTGGTCTTACCTTTGGAGCAATACAGGGGTGACTTCTAGTGATATCATTATGGTGTTGTTGTCGGGGATGAATTGATTATTTTCCCTGGGATTGAACAAAAAATATTACTAGTTCTGAAGGTGCTTCAGATCTTAGTACATCCAAGATTGCAGCTGTGCACCTAGCGACTCCATTGATCAGTTGGCTCTGAAAGTTAGACACACATAGTCTCATCCACAACTGCCTCTATCTACGCCTAAAGCTAACCCAGATAAAATTATCAGAAGAGAGAAGGCCCCTCAAGAAGGTACTTTGGTTGCTAAACTAGGTGATTCTAGTAACTTTCATCATTCCCTCTCTGGAACTCCATTAGATGTTTCTCATACTCTCGTTGTATCTTCTGTAGGAGTTGCTAGATAATTAAATTTTGGGATTTTTCCTGTTGTTTTCTCCTCTCCTGACCTTAGTTTGTGCAAGATACCAGATATATAAAATATGCAGAACAGAAACGAAATGCTAGAAATAACAGAATAACAGTGAAATATCCAGCATAATCTTCACAATACACAGAAATGATATACGAAATAGCAACGGAAATAGCACTTGAACAGAAATAGCACTTGATTCAGATAGCAATGTTCACAGGCCTCTTCGAGGGGGCAACCTCCAATCGAGCAGCGCTCTGTTACAATAATATCAAGCTAGGGTTCATATTACCCTCGACTCCTATTTATACTAAAAGAAGCATCTGGGGAAGATCCTTCTAAAGCGGAAGCTTCTAATAAGGTCTTCTTACATCCACATGTATTCTATTTTATTGAAAGGTCTTATTAATATTGACCTTTATTACATCGAATACATTAATCTACCTATGTGGGTTGGGACCTTAACTGTCCGCCCCTTAAAAGCAATGCTTGTCCTGAGGAGCAGGATATCGAAACCTGGCGGAATGGTAAAATTTGGTTCCCAAGTCATCATTTGGAGTCGTATGCTTTCCTTTGTCTGAGCACTTTGCGGTAAAGTTTATTTGTATGATGACTCCCTCGGTCCAAAGCTGCTTACTGGTTGTAGCCAAATGGATCCTTCTTACGCTAATTACGGAAGGTTGGTTTGAAGTTGGCACGGTTCCAATCACCTTCTTCAAGCGGAGACATGAAAAACAGGATGTAACTTGGTATTTGGGTAGAGAGCTAGCCCGATATGCAACTTGTCCCACCTTTACCGTGTGGCAAGGGCCATGGAATTTGGGGGAATAGCCGACAGCGATGCGCCTTGAGGGGAGTTTGCTTATATGGTTGTAACCGCATGAACACACGATCTCCTTCTACAAATTGTCGTTTCAAGCAACCTTGATGCAACTTCTTTGCTTCATTGTTGCAGGCCATGACCAAGTTCTCTTTAAAAGTACGAAGGATGTCCTCTCGAAATGTAAGTGTGGTCGTACTACCGGACCCGAGGGAATTACACGGTAAGTGGGAAGAGAGCCCGTGAGGAGGCTTTGTCCTATAAAGCACTTCAAAGAGTCATGCGAGTGTTGTATGGTATGTAGTGTTGTACCACCATTTTTTTTTTTTTTTTTTTTTTTTTTTTTTTTTTTTTCTGATGCAAAGCACCTCAGATGAGTTTCCAAACACTTGTTGGCGACTTCATTTTGACCATCAGTATGGGGGATGATGGTGAGATGCAATTGTATGCCTTGTAACTTAAAGAGTTCTTGCCAAAATTGCTGAGAAGTTGGGTCTCGATGAAACAATAGATTTTGGCATGCCATGAAGTTTGAGACCTGATCCATGAAAATTTAGACCCGCAGTAAGGTCACGTTAAATGGGTGGGAAGAGCACAAAAATGGGCATACTTGGAAGCTGATCGACCACCCACCATTATCTGGCGATTTATTCCACGATTTAGGTAAGCACGTAATAAAATCATAGATATATCCTTCCAAATATGAGAATTGGAAAAGCGGTTGGGTAATGCACGGAGATTTGGTATTTCTCCCTTGTTGCGTTGGCATACCTCATTGAGCCTGGCAGCGGATGTCACCGGTTTCATGCCATCCCAGGAAAAGGAGCGTTTAACTCTGTCATATGTTTTGTTGAACCCAGAGTGCCATGTTGTGGGTGTAGCGTGAAGCTCAGAGAGTACTGTGGAGTTGAGCTTGGATTGTTTACTTAAATACAAGCGACCTTTGTATCGAAGCTCATCCACGAAGCCAAAGGTACCACGGGGAGCCTAGCCTTGTTCTTCGATTGGCGAATTGAATCACGAGAGCTTTGGGTCTTCGCGATACATTCTTGGTGCCGCGGTACCTTGTACTGCAATTTTAATGAAGGAAAAAGAGGGATCGCCGTCTTCATATTTCCTGAATGATTGCATGCATACTACATTGTCTTGCCCTTCTTGTAAATTATCTCATAATCATCGCCAAAGAGCTTAGTGACCCATTTTGTTGCTCCTGTGATGAAACTCGTTGTTCAGTATTTGAGGCTTTGATGATGCGTCTTAATTTGGAATCGTTGCCCCAAGAATGGGGCGCCATAAATTCCAAGCGCATCGCGAGAATGGCCAACATTTCTTTTCATAAATAGGTTTTCCCAGATTCTTTTCGGTTGGTTGTTTTTGCTGCGTGAAAGAGGCCAAAGGTCGACCCTCTTATGGGGCTGACTCAATTCCTTTTCCCACGATGGCATTAAAGCATTCCAACACAAATGTCTTTGTAGGGTCTGGAAACCGGAGCCGAATTGGTGCACATGGCCATATTTAGAGTTTGAAAAGCTTGATCGTGGTAGGGGTCCAAATTGAAGAGTTCTTCTTAAGAGTCGAGATGCTACCAATCTTTCCATAGTTCTTAAAAAAAACTTGCGATGGCTATCTGTGAGGCCCAAAATCCACCTTGAGGATTTTGAGAGTCTTAGGAGTCATGAGCCAATCTTACGTAGCTTCAATCTTTCGGGTCCACCGGGCTTATCCTGCCCACTAAGATGACCCAAGTATTACGACTTGAGGATGCGCAAAGCACATTTAGACTGTTTTAATAAAATTTGGTGTTGAGCGAGTAGGTTGAGGACTTTATCCACCTTAGGTCGAGATGGTCTTTCCATGTCTTTATATATATGAGGATATCGTCAAAGAAAACTAGGAACCAAAATGGCCGAAGGGACCGGAAATACATGGTTCCTTGAAGGCTCACGAAGATTGGAGTTACACAGCAAGGGGCATGACCAAAAATTAAGTAGTGGCCCTTATGAGTGAGAAAGGCCATCTTAGTAATTTTGGACTCTTTCATACGGATCTGTGGTGATAGCCCGGCGAAGATCAAGTTTGGTGAAGAATTGGGCACCACTCGGTTCATCGAGGAGGTCATCAATGGCCAGGATGGGAAATTGTCTTTGATGGTGAGTTTATTGAGGCCACGAAAGTCAGGACAAATGTGCAGAACCTTCTCTTTAAGACCATGGCTGACCCGGAGAGGAGTGGGACTAGATGCTAGGGCCGGATGACTGCCGTGATAGAGTTCCTCGACCATTTTCAATTTCATTTTGGGCAAGGGGGTGATGATAGGGATGGATATTTGGAGGAAGGTTGTTGGGGACAAGGGAATGGAATGATCATGGGCCTTGTGAGGAAGGGAAGTCCTTGGGGAGTGGAGAGACTGTATGATGTTTAGACAAGATGGCTTGGAGGTCTTGGGAGCGGGTGGGATCGGTGGCTTGAATGGCATGGAGTTGGGCTGCGGCCGCGAATGAGAAGCCTTTTGACAATTTCTCCATCGATGAGAGCCCGGTAGTTCGGAGAACCAGCGATTGATGCAGAAATTTATGTTTGTAGCCACTGGTCCAGTACATGGTTAATTTTGAAAGTCCAGCAGAATGGGACCCAAGGTTACGGAAGTCATTCAGCACCCAACACAATCTCACAACCACACATGTATATAGACATATGAGATTTGAGTTGTGGTCACCCTGTTGGAGGCGCACATTTTCCTGGTATCCTCCACATTTCACAAACCCATTGGCAATCATGATTTGGAAATTATTAACAACATGGATATAGCGATGGGTTTCTTGAAGCGTCTGGCCGATGAATAAAGTTGTGGAGTCGCCTATCAATAGAATGATGACTTTTAAGTTACTTGATATAACCGATTAACGAGAGTTTAATGGGGCAGAGAAGCCGGTGAGGCGTTGAGGGAAATGATGGATTCTTCTGAGGTGGAAGGTTTTATTTCAAGTCTCGGTGATTAGGAATAGGAAGTGTCCTTCGTCTTCTTGAATATCCTAGAGATGGCCATAAGAGCTTTGTTCCTTACATTTGTCGCCAGGAAAATATTTGTCATCCGCAGTTACTTATATGAGGAAGACCTTTGGGTTATGCACAGCCATTTCAGCGGGTGGTTTTGGATTTTTGGGGGAGGCGGAGAATTAAATTAGGGTTTGCTGGTTTTGAGTCGCTGGCGGGGGAAAAAGGAGGCTTACGGTTTTGAGAGGAAACAATTTGTTGTACTTCTTTGGCTTTTTGGTAGCCTCCACCCAGCTCACAGGTTGAGACATGAGGACATGGACCTGAATCTCATCCTTGAGACCACTGATGAAGCACTCGCGAAAGAGGCATCAGTCATGCCCTCTGTTCGAAAACTGAGGCAGCTCAAATGCAGCTATAGGAAATACTTCATATCTGCATTGCTTCAATTTGGTCAAACGAACCAAATGGACAGTGTGGAGTCATCAAAGTGTTCATAAAGGTCTGTAACAAATTGGGTCCAAACAATATATCCTTGACGGGAATTATTTCTCCATTGCCACCATTACCAAAGTTCTTGATCTAGATGGAAAACATAGCTACCAGGGAACGGGTCCATGCAGCAATGTTGTAGAGGGAGAGTAATGTTCCATTTGTGTGACCAACCCATTGGAGTCTGAGCCATCAAATTTAGTTACATCCACCCTTGGAAGCGTATGTCCCTTTGAAAGTGATGTGGTTGAAAGGAATGGGAAGAGGTTTCACCTTGAGTCTTTTTAGATGCATCATCTAAAGAGTCATCAAGAAGGATTTTGAGTTTGGTGCAAAGTGATACAACGACAGATTCCAGTTCATTTTGACTTCCGCCATTGTGGACTGCATGGCTACATTTACTGATGCATTTATGGAGGCATTAGGGAGGCATCACGGGAGGCAACAATGGTAGCGGTGGGTTGTTGCACTTCTTGTTGGAGTCTCAAGTAAACCAATATTTGGGTGTTGAAACGAGACTCTAGTTCTTAGTTACAGGTATGGAGCCATGATGACGGGTGACTGAAAAGGGGAGGCGGGTGAATTGAGAATTTTTTTTTTTTTTTTTTTTATTTTATTTTTTAATTTTTTTTTTTTTTTTTTTTTTTGGAAAAATGATATGGATGAATATGATAAAGGTGAAGAGATGAGTTTAATGGAAGGTCTCAAATAATGGTGAAAAATGGATGGTAGGTGTGGGTGGGGTCAAATTTATTTTTTTGGAAAAATGATATGGGGAAAGTGATGACGGCGAAGAGAGTCTAATGGATTTGGTCTCAAATAATGGTAAAAATTCTATACTTTTTTTTTAGGTACAACGGGGTTATGCTTTGGTCTAAAGATACTGCGATGCAGAAATCCCAAATTCTGAACAGTATTTACTTAGCAACAGAATGGATGCGGGTTAATAGATCTCGCCGGTATAACTTGTTTAAATTGCTGTTTATGTTCCCCAAGGGTTAGGTATTTAAGGGTTCTACGGACAAAGGGTTTGCCGATAGCCTCCTGATATACGTCACGGGGTCCATGATGAGTACTTCATTAATATCTCGGGGCACTAAGGACGATAGCCGTTACCCTTAGCCGTACTACCGACTACCAGTGCTAGAATCTTCCAGGTGTTGTTCGGTGACACCCTTGATCAGCCGATAGGTTTTATCTGAAGGAGCTTGGAAATCTGACCCAGTCCATTACGAATTAGCATGCGATGCGCTACCCTTCGAGGGTACCAACGGGGTTACAAGAATTGTAACAAGCGTGTAACTTAAGAACCACTTGTATTTCCTGCGTGTATGAATCCCTAGCGAGCGGTTTATGCGTAGCAACCGAATCTGTGGCAAAGGCGAACACGTCTCTACCACGGAAAAAAAATACCCACAATTTCTATAAGGAAAGTGCTCACATTACCACTTGCAAGATACAGATATATAAAATATGCGAGCAACGAAATGCTGCTAGAAATGATAGAATAATAGTGAAATATCCAGTATAATCTTCACAATACGCAAAAATGATGTCTGAGAAATAGCAACGGAAATAGCACTTGAACAGAAATAGCACTTGATTGGGATAGCAATGTTCACAGGCCTCTTGAGGGGGCAACCTCAATCGGTATTTCTGTTACAATAATATATCCAAGCTAGGGTTCTCCTACCTTCGACTCCTATTTATACTAAAAAGAAGGCATCCTAGAGGAAGATCCTTCTAGAAGCGGAGCTTCCATTAGGTGCACCCACATCCATATATTCTATTTTATTGAAGGTCTTATTAATGGCCAGGCCCTTTGTACATCCGAATACATTAATCTACCTATTAATGGCGGGTTTAGGACCTTGGGTTTGGAAGAGAGTTTGACACTCTTGTTTCTCGAGGGTTGTACCTGGATCAGACCTAGAACGAGACTTTCCTACTCCAGTTTTCTATCCCCTTCCCTTGTTAGAGTTTATTTGGCCAGGAGAAACCTATGTTCCCTCAGGTTACATTCAGCCTAAAATGAAGTGGTTTCCCACTCTCTCCTCCCGAAAGCTTAGTTCTAGTCTCCCCTGTTTGACCTCCATCCCCTCCTGGTTCACCTCCACCTATCATCCCTATGGCAGGTTCCAATCCCCTAGAAATAGAATGGATGCCATGGTGGCTGAAAGATATGCCCCTCTAATAATTTTACCCCAGCCAGGTAATCTCCTTCCTGGAGATTACCTGAAATACATGCCTATGTTCACTGGGGGTTAGGACCTTAACAGTTTGGAAAGAGAGAGTTTTGACACTCTTGTTTCTCCCGAGGTTGTACCCTGGATCAGACCTAGAACCTTAGGAGACTTTCCTACTCCAGTTTTTACTATCCCTTCCCTTGTTAGAGTTGTTGTAGGAGAAACCTATGTTCCTCCCAGTTCTGCAGCGTTCAGCCTAAAAAATGAGTGGTTTCCCTCCCCTCCTGAAAGCTTAGTTCTAGTCTCCCCTGTTTGACCTCCATCCCCTCCTGGTTCACCTCCACCTATCATCCCTATGGCAGGTTCCAATCCCCCTAGAAATAGAATGGATGCCATAGTGGCTGCAAGATATGCCCCTCTAATTTTACCCCAGCCAATGAATGCTCTCCTTGCTGGAGATTACCTGAAATACATGCCTATGTTCACTGGATAAGAAGACATAACTGTTGAAGAGCACCTTGTTTCCTTTTACAGTTATGTAGAGAGTTTTTGTCCAGAGCCTTGATGATGAGGTTAGGAAGTGGTTTAGAGGTTTTACCCATGGATCCATTGCTGGGATCAAGGCTCTAGATGATGTCTTCTTGAGATAGTAGGGGGATACAAAATATTTTATGTATTATATCACAGAGATCGGGTCACTAAAGAGAAAAGAATGAGAATCTGTCTCTGTCTTCTCCAAAAGATTCAATAAAATGTACAATAATATCCCTGCTAAGATAAAACCTACATAATCTTCTGCCAAAATAACTTATGCTAGTCCCTTTGACCCTGATTATTGCCTCCTTCTCAGAACCTTGGAAGTAGAATCTAATGGGTTGGCAGTTGACAGGCTTAGGAGAAAAGCCGACAGATACAGAGGAAGAGGAAGATATCAGGCATCAACCTCTTATTCTTCTGCATCTCACCCTCAAGTAGATGAATTGACCAAGTTGGTGAAATCTCTTTCTACAGAAATGGAGAAAATTAAGTTCGAGGGGAAGCAAGGTTATAAGAATGCTCAAATCCATTGTCTTGGCCCTGAAATCCATTGTCTTGGAGATAGCTCCCCTTTTCCCCAACCCAATTTGCATACGAGGAGTCCCTCATGGACAACCAAATAAATGATATGAGTAAAGGGGATAAGACCAATGGTATTCCAAATAAATACAACCTCATGTCCAAGAAGAAAGAAGGGAAATATGACATCCCCAATCAACCTACCAAAGCATAAAATCCTGCTAAAGATGTAGTAGATGGTAGAAAAGGTAAGAAGATTCAAACCCCCTCACCAGTATCCAAAGATCCTATCCCAAAAGTGAGATAAATTCTAAATCCTCCCTCCTCTTTCAACTTTGAGAATGAAATTTAGAAAATCAAAATCCATGTACCCCTCTCAGTGTTGGTCAGGCACGAAGATTTCAAAAATATCCTCTCTAAACTATTGCTTCCTGAAACCCCAAATCATCCCATAGACTCCATCAATTTGGAAGATGAAAATCCAGCAGTCATCTTAGGTCCTATGGTAGAAGATATAAATTCTTCATCCCCTCCCTTATATACATCACTGAACATACATGACAAGGTGTTTCATAATTGTCTAATGGACTCAAGATCATCTCATAACTGCATGCCCAAAACTATCATGGAAGAACTTAGATTAGAAATCACAAAATCTTATCATGATTTGTATTCTTTTGATTCAAGGAGGGTGCAATGTCTTGGGGTCATCAAATATTTGGTTGTGACCTTGTTTCAACTGCCTATGAAAAGTGTGGTTATGGATATCGTGGTGGCCAATGTTCCCCCCAAATTTTACATGCTCTTGTCAAGATCTTGGATAAAAATACTTGGAGGAACCTTGCAAATGGACCTCACACATGCCACTATTCTTGTGGTTGGGGGGGAACATAGAAGACTTTAAAGGGAAGCCCACCTAGCCTACATTATTAGTGATGAAGCAGACCCCACCAACCATCCTATTTTTTCACTTGAAATTGATTTGGGGTCTAGTTTATTGCAGTTCACTGATGCTCCCGAGCCACCTCTAAAACTCAGAAAACATTCCACTACTTTTCCTGAAGTTTCCCCTTCCATTAGCCTTGTCTTGAAAAACAAATTTGATGGAGCTTCATCCAAGGTGAGTGTTAGTGTTGGAGTAGTCCTTATCTCTCCCACTTAAGAGACCACACCCCTATCCTACAAATTAGAATTTGAAGCTACCAATAATGTGGCAGAATATGAAGCCCTTGTTCTGGGTTTGGGGATGATGAATTGGTTGTTAATCAGGTCAGGAATGTCTACGAGGCCAAGCATCCTAGACTCAGATCTTATAGAAATGAAGTGGGATTTAATTGATATTTTTTTATTATATTTTAACATTTCATTCATCCCAAGGCAGGAGAATACAATGACTGACTCTTTGGTTGTTTCAAAAAGAAATTCCAGAGTCCCTTGACCACCTAAACTCAGGTATGACATAGAGGTAAAATATAGACCCTCTATACCTGACAATGTCAAGCATGGAAATACATTTAAGGATGATCTTGAGATCAAGAGGTTCCTGGAGACTGTTGATGAATTTTCCTCTTTACACATAGATCAAGATCATGATTATGAAAGTAACCATCATGTTGATGTGTTTTGAAAGAAAATTGTTGATCATCGCATTGTGTAGTTGCCTAGTAATCACATTTTGAAGGGGATGGTGCCTTTGGAAAGGATATTTAACAGAAATTATGTGGCAATGAAAGCTAAGGGGCCGATTGATAATGATGAGATAGTTGAGTGCAACATTGGTATAGAGGAGAATCCAAAATTTGTCAATCTCTCAAGCAGCTTGTCGAGGGAGAAAAGGGTCGAATATGTTGATCTATTAAAGAAATTTGCTGATGTGTTTGCATGGACTTATGAGGATCTCAGAACATACGAAACAAGCATTATTGAGCACAAAATCCCACTAAAGGAAGAGGCCAAACCATTTAGGAATAAATTAAGATAAATAAATCCTATATTGTTGCCTATTATGGAAAGGGAGGTGAAAAAGTTACTAGATGCCCATATCATCGTGCCTTTGAGATATTCTGAGTGGGTAGAAAACTTGGTCTCGGTGAGGAAGAATATTGGAGAGATTGGACTTTGTGTCGATTTCAGAAACCCAAACAAAATCTCAAACAAGGACAATTACCCCTTGCCGAAGATGGAACATATACTATAGAGGGTGACCAGTGCATCAAGGATGTCCATGGTTGACGTTTTTTTCTGGCTACAATAATATTTATGTTTTACCTGAGGACAGAGAGAAGACAACTTTCACCACTCTTTGGGGTACATTTATGTATGCTAATATTCCCTTTGGATTGATGAATGCACGGGTGACCTTTCAACGAGCCATGGATATAGCCTTCATAGGAGAAAAGGAAAATTGTGTGGTCATCTATCTGGATGACATTACAATTTTCTCCAGATCTGATTTAGAGCATCGTGATCATTTGAAAAGGGTTTTCTTGAAATGTAGGAAATTTGGCCTCTCCTTAAATCCCAAGAAATCATTGTTCGCCATGAATGAGGGGAAATTACTGGGGAACATAGTATCTATGAAGGGAGTAAGAATTGATCCCGAGAGGGTGGAAGAAATCCAAACCTTGTCACTCCCTAGGTCCAGGAAAGAGGTCTAGTCTTTCATGGGAAAGATTAATTTTTTGAGGAGGTTTGTTCCAATTTTGCTGAACTGGTAAAGATTATAACAACCATGTTGAGGAAAGGAAATGAATTTAAGTGGAATGTTGAGTCTCAAAATTCCTTCGACCAAATAAAGAAAGCCTTGACTAAAGCACCAATGCTTATCAGTCCTGATTACTCAAATGATTTCCTCATTTTTTCATTTTCTTCACTTGATACAGTAGTGGTTGTTTTATTGAAGAATAACATTGAGGGGATGGAGAAGCCTATCTCATTTTTTAGCTTAGCACTAAGGGATGCAGAGGTGAAATATGACATCATGGAAAAACATGCCTATGCTTTGGTGAAATCCCTCAAGGATTTCAGAATCTATGTCCTGCATGCAAAGATCGCCGCATATGTCCCTTCAACTTCTGTGAAGGACATTCTCATTTAGCCTGACCTAGACAAATGAAGGAGCAAGTGGATTTCCAAAATCCTTGAGTTTGATCTTGAAATAAATCCCACCAAAATAATTAAAGGCTAAGGTTTATCCAAGCTATTGGCTGAATCTTATTGTAAATATTTGGGGGTTAACTTCATCAACACTTGCTCATAAAATCATCAATTTGAGTTGTCTGATAAGATTTCTCAGGACAACCTTCCATTGGTAGAATTCACTTGATACAAAGATATCATACTTTTTCTGCAAGAGTTACGACCTCCTGATGGAATCGAGAAAAGTAAGGCAAGAGATTTAAGGCTCAAAGAAATTAGATATTGCCCTATTGACTAGGTGTTGTACTGGAAATACCTTTTAGGTGTGCTTCTGACATGTTTAGACCCATAGGAGGTCCAAAAAATTATATTTGATTTTCATGACAACCTATGTGGAGGACATCATTTCTGGAGGATGACAGCCTACAAAATTCTTGCCTACTCTATTCGTTGATGTCTGTGAAAAGATCAGGGCTTGTATCAAATGTTAGAAGTTTTATGGGAAGAAACAACTCAAGTCTTTTCCATTGAAGCCTATAGTTGCTTTAGGGCCCTTCTAGCAATGGGGCCTAGACTTTATTGGGGAAATTCATCCTTCCTCAATCAGTCAAAATAGATGGATCTTGACTGCCACAAATTATTTTACCAAGTGGATAGAAGTTATCCCCACATGGATTGATTCTCATAAGGTGATTATTGGTTTTCTGGAGGATATTATAGTAAGGTTTGGTTGTCTAAGTAGAATTGTCACTGACAATGCTGCATCTTTCAAGGTTTCACCATTGATCCAATTTTGTGAGCAGTTCAGAATCAAATTGATTCATTCTACTCCATACTACCCCCAGGGAAATGGACTGGCAGGGTCCTCAAAGAAAAGCCTTATACAAATTATTAAAAGACTGTTGGAGGAAAACAAGAAAGCATGGGATTCAAAGCTCAAATTTTCTTTGTGGGCTGACAGGGTAACAACTAAGAGATCTCTTGGTGTCTTCCCCTTTCATCTTGTGTATGGAGTTGAGGCCATCTTTCCTTCTCATCTTGCCCTGTCTATGGCCAAATTATTCCAAGACTATCAAGGGAAGACTGACGATATGACAAGATGGGTACAACAACTAGTAGATGTGCAACATACTAGAGGGCAGATGATCGACATAGCACATGATCGTCAACAGAGGATCAAGAAGATCTTTGACAGGAAGAGCAGTAAAGAGGATTTTTAGCTGGGAGACGTAGTACTAAAATGGGATGCACCCAAACAAGACAAGGGTAAACAAGGTAAATTTGAAGCCCTCTGGATCAGACCCTTCAAAATGTTTGAGATATTTCCAAATAATACTTATAGGTTGCATATTTTGGAGGGTGAGGAAGTTTTTGGTAGCCCTGTTAATGGGAATTTTCCTAAAAAATTATTTATTTGAGCCACAAATGGCTCCTCCAAGTCATTGTAAATATCATTTTATTTTAGCAGATGACTCCACAACCCAACAGTAAGGTGATTGAAGCTATGAGTTATTGGCATTTCACAGGGACCAAGCCATCCCCCATGGAGCCTAATGTTATCACATATGTTTGTGTGAAGGGGTGTTTTTCCTTAGGAAAAGACACCATGGTGAAAAAGTGACAAAAGGTGGGTTCAAAACCCACTTATCCTAATTTTTGAGGCCCAAGCATGTGATACTAAGGTGAGCGTAAATATGGATGATTGATATCTACCCACTCAGATCTACGATACATGATCCATATCGAACCCCCCCTGATGTTCTACCTTTAAAAAGGGAGGTCTGAGTTGGTGGTTTTCAAATGTAGGCCCCCCACTATTGTGGTGCCTCCTTGTGAACTCAGACCCCCCCACGCTTTACCACTTACCACTCTCCCCCCCCTCCGAGTAGACCACTTACCACCCTCACTTACCATTGTCTCTCCTTTCGCCACCTGTCTCCCAGTAAATATATCTCCTCTACCTGTCACATCTCCCACCCCCCTTTTGCCTTCTATTAACATGCACATGTCCTCCACTCACCCCTGCGTCATATCGTTTTTCACTTCTGCCTATCATATCCCACCATGTGTAAATCCTCTCACCTCCACCTAGGAGAATTTCCCCCCACTATTCCTACCACTACAGTCCGTCCTTGTCTTCCACGTCACATTCTTGTGCCACCCTATCGTTGTGCCTATACAACTCATCGCCAACGTCCCATCATTTTATCCTTTCCCTATTATTCTCCCTCTACAATGTCTGTCCAGATGGCCACCCCTCTACTCATATCCACATTAAGCATGCCGATCGCCCCCGCCTGGTCACCTTCCATTCACCACTTCGTGTTGATTTCTCCAGCCATCACGTCTTCCTCCATGCCTACCCGCTAATCTCACCATGAACTCACAAAGAAGATCAATATGGAAGAGTGTGAAGGCCTCCACATTTTATAGGTGCAAAGTTGACTGGGGCCTTCCTTGATCCCAATGAAGCAGTTATTGAAGCAGTTGGTGGTGGTTGGACATCATTTCCACCATAAATGGAAAGCCTAGGAAAGGACTGTCAGCTGGTCAACTCATTTTCCAACCCATTCTGGAATGTGATTGGGTCTGACTGAAGTTCGCGACTGACCAGAGACTGCATGCACATTCTGCCATGAAGCATGGAGACGTGACGCCTTCAATGTAATGACTCGAGCCTACTACTGCATTTTTTCTCTAAGTGTATAAGAGTCGTTCTCATATTTTGTTAGGTTCGATGGTTGAGCTACGCTCCTGATTGTAAAGTTTTGATGAGGCCTCTGGTTCTCTGGTTGTGTATTATCACTTGAGACTTCTTGTTTAATGGAAGTCAGTTTCTCCTTCATTTCTTTTTCATCTGATTCTGAAATCTTGGGCATGGGTGATCCAATCGAGTGTTGTGATTGTAATGTAATGTAGGTTTGATTTTAGTACTATCGAAACATTTTTAGTTTCTTGAAGTTTTCAAATCTAAGAGGATCTTATATCTGAAAATTTTCCTCTATAGGCTGCTAGAAGACCGGATGTCCATAGTAGGCCTTCACATTTTCTCCTCATTCTCTTCCTCCTACTCACCACTATGCAAACATACTGACTAAAGTTATATCAAGAACTCATTTGTATATGTGCACCAAACCAATTTTCTGAGCTAAAGTGATATAAGCCCGAGCTTGCATCCATTAGACCTCCTCTAAAATTATTCATTGTGACATATAAACTGATGGGTATTGGGATTACGTCTGGAACAATCCAAGGGTGACTTCTAGTGATAACACATAGCATTGACCCAATTCTCATATTTATATGCATTTTTGATTGAGTTGATCTCAATATGTGACAAAAGTGCTATTTCTATTTGATATAACAATTGTCTTCTTCTGTGCACTCCATCACTCTTACTTCCAATAATTAGTTCTTCAGGGTGATTCTTTTGAGTCATTCTTGAGGGTGTCTTTGTGTCTCTTCTTGGGGATTCTTCTCTTATCTCTTATTCTTGAATATATTCGTCATCTTCAATAGTATACATATCATCCTCTTCCCTTTCTTCTTTATACTCTTCTACTTCTTCTTCTTGTGTACCAACAGACTCATCATCTTCATCTTCACTGTCAAGTATGGTATCCTGATTTTTTATCCTTATTTTTTTTAGATCATCCACCTTGACATATCACTCTCAACAATCTTATGTAATCTAATATTGTAGCATCTTCATGCTTTTTTGGTAGAATTATATCCAAGAAAGATACCTTCATCATATCTAGCATCAAATTTTCCAAGATTCTCATCAAGCCTTTTGATCTAGCACTTACTTCCAAATACCTTGAAGTATTTTAACAAAGGAGCTCTTACAAACCATATTTCATAAGGAATCTTATTACTATTAATCCTGAGCTGACCTATGTTCAACATGTATATTTTTATGCTTACATATTCCCTCTAATATCCATCAGATAATTCTTCTTCATTGAGCATAGTCCTTGCAACCTCTTGAACTGTTCTATTCTTTCTCTTAGCAATCCCATTTTGCTGAGGTGTTCTGGAAGTAGATAGTTGTCTTTTTATTCCATGGGTTTCATAGAAGAGATCAAACTCTTTTGAGGTGAACTCACCACCATTTTCTTATCTAAGACACTTGATTTTTGTTTCTTTTTCATTTTCAACAAGGGTCTTAAAAGCTTTGAATTTGTTAAGTGCTTCTGATTTTTCCTTGAGAAAACATACCCAACCCATTCTAGTAAAGTCATCAATGAACAACATAAAGTAGGACTCTCCTTGCAAACTCTTGGTCCTTGTAGGTCCACATAGGTTAGTGTGGACAAGCTCTAAAGTTTTTGAGGTTGAGTATTCTTTTGATTTAAACCTTATTCTAGTTTTCTTCCCTAGTTGACAATGTGTACACATAGTATTTGAGGGCTTTATGATCCTTGGCAAGTTTCTTACTGCACCAAGATTGCTGACTTTTAGTAGATTGTCAAAGTTAATGTACCCCAACCTTCTATGCCATAGCCAACTTTCATCTACTAGATTTATATGACATTCCTCATTTAATTTTCCATCTAGTATATATACATTTTCGGGAGTTCTAGGAGAAGTAGCAACCAATTTTCCTGTTTCTTCTCTCCTAATATCACATTTATGGGAATCAAATATGCAAGAGTACACATGGTCATAGGTTTGGCTGACACTTAATAGGCTAGGTTTCAATTTTTTAACAAGCAACACATTCTTGGATTTCTCTTTTCCTAAACTCACAGTGCCTTTCCCAAGTATGTTACCTAAAGCATTGTCACCAAATGTAACTTTACCCTTTTGTTTCTTTAAGTTCAGAAACTTGTCCTTGCTTCCTGTCATATGTTTTGAGCACCCACTATCAACATACCAGAGATCTTCTTTAGCTTGTGCTTTTAAATAAATAAGGCATTCCTGTTGATACTGAGAGGCAGGTGAATCAATATCAAGTACAATTTAAAAAACCTTTTTCAACTTATACTTAAACCATTCAATTATATCCAATGAGCAATGAACAATAGTATAAGAGTTACACCAATACACCACAATACACCATGCACAATATAT